>JAHWFP010064874.1:13809-23844 GCA_023313725.1 Lithobius niger
GTATAACACTGCAGTTTACAGTTAAAGCTTATAAAAATTTAATAGTAGTGCTTTATGCATTACCCAAGCCAAAGTATTAAGCTTTAACAAGAGCCTATTCACGTTGCAAACATGTAAATATTCAGTCCGTGGCCAATGGTACAGAGTAAAGGCCTATTTCCCAATGTTCAATTGAGTAAAACTCAAAACAGGCCTATCTTTTCCGTTTACATGTCCCGAATCCTTCAAACGGCTCTGCACCCCATAACGTCAGAGTGGTCCTCTTTCTAAAAACCAAATTTTCCCTTATTTGTTTTAAACATTAATTCAAATAACTGACGGACTTTATAAGTAGCCGAGGCTTTTATAATTTGAGGAGTTGACTTAGAAACAGCAACTCTGGGAGGTTTAAGGATCTGTTTTATCACTTAGAAACAAAACTGTGAAATTGTTGATCTTTCATGCGTGTTTGAAACATACTGTTTGATAGATTGTAACCAGCCGAGGCTGTTCAATCTTGCGGACGACTCAGCTGAGCGTTCAGTATTGCTTTTTCTATTCGAAAAATTAATTGTTTGTATTCTGAAACACAAAACGTCGTTTTAGTCTGAACCTTGTGAAACCGAATTACATGTTGTAAATTCAAACTTTGTGCTTTTAAATAAGTTTATTTCAAACGCTTTCAAGCAAACTAAATGTAAAGTGTGATTTTCATTCTATGTTGTTATAATAAAAACCAGGAGTTTTTAACTTCAGTTCGTTTGCTAGTTGATTAACTGTTTAAGTGTAAATAAATATGTAAACCATTTTTAGTTTAGCTCTTGATAAACGGTTAAATTTCCATCGCTGGTGGCAGTGAAATACCAGCGGTATTAAGGTTAGGCCCCTTTAATTTAGGACCCGACGCTCCATCCCCCATGCTGGGACTGTAGCCCATGCTGTGCTTATGCCGTAAAAGTCGCGATAATCACCGCAACACCTTAAGCTGAATCTCCGTGTCAAACCAGGAAACCGGAGGCGTTACAAGCACCTGAGCCGTCGTAGCGTCCGTCGTTACAACCCGTGAACTAACCCATTCAAACTGTGGGGTCATTACTTGTGTGCTCCACAATGGCTGCCTTCAATTTCATGTCTTTATGTTAACCATACCCAGATAACCCTCTAACTACCTAATAGGCTGTCCCATCATTTATATACATATAGCATTTTGTTACGTCACATGACTTCCTGCTGTATCACTATTTATACCACAGTTAACAGGAAGTAAATTGTCTTATCAGCTGTCATTGACGTTTTAAACAATCGTATAGCCCCTAATGGTTTAATGGACAGTTTAGTTACCGACAATGCTGCACAATTTATGTCCGCCGAATTGCAAAATTGGTTAAAATCCAATGGAATTAGGCACATGACGGGCCCAAGTTTTGTGCCCTGGACCAACGGATTGGCAGAAATTTATGTCCGTAATTTCAAGAGAGTCTACAAGGCCGCGCGGCAACAGGGGTCTACTATTCAAGAAAGTATAAATTCCTATTTGCTATCAGCACGTATCACAATCTCCGCTACCACGCAAGCAACACCCGGAAATTTGTACTTTACCCAAGAATTAAAGATTTATTGTTCCCTGACCCTATTGCAGCCATTCGTAGTAAACAATTAAAACAAGTACAGAGCACCCACCATCGTGAGTTGAAAACGTATCAAATAGGTGATAATGTTTGGTATCGTGACAACAGTACTACAAACAATAGGCTATGGTCATTAGGTATCGTAAATCAGAAAGGTAGTATCAATCCTATATTATCGTTGACACTAACGGTAATACGATTCGCAAACATCACGAACAGCTAAGATTACATACCGCTGAGCATGAATATCCAGAGAAGCCACAAAAAGCACCTAATCCGTTGGCGAAAAGCAATAATTCCTGCGTGAATAATAATGAGCAACATCACGCTATTTCAAAACGCATGTCTTTTGGCGGTAAGAAACGTGAAAAGACAAGTTCCGCTGACGTAGTTCCTGAGCGTCGATCTCTCGGCCAATCCAGAAAGTCGATTTCTGTTGCCGAGGACACAAATCCACCAATCCAACAGCTTGAAAAATCACCTGAGAATTTGCTTCGCAAGTCACCAGGTGGCAGGAGAATTCCGGCGAATCACCCCACACACACAAAGTGGACGAGTCTACAAACGTAAACATCCAATCACCTTTGGCTAGTACCAGCGCCTCTTCCGTAGAAAATTCGAAGCCAGATAGGTCACAACCTTCACCGGGAGAAAGTGGGAAAGTGGGTAAACACGTCAATTTACCACATAATTAGAAGGCACTACAGAAAAACTTATTTCTGGGTTTACAGCTGGGATCAGTGACACGCTTAATCAGGTTAGGCCCAACCAACCACTAGAACAGCCAATGTATGGCACCAATGCAAACCTGTGTCTTCTCATGATGTGATTGCATCCCCATGTCACCAACACATTCCCCAGTGTTTCTCCCTTAAATCACCCTCACATTGATTCCTATAATTGTATCACCTTGGGTACCGTTCTCGTCCGTAAGTACTTATCATGATGGCTGGTTGTTAGTTTAAAACCTTGAATAATGTAGTATTTAGTAGTAGCCTATAGAATTGGTTTAAGACTTTATTTATCCAATGTTGGACTCTTACTTCATGAGTATTTTTAAGTATTGGTAGACCGAGTAAGCCATACATTTTTTATCGTATGTGCCTCAGATAATTGTGAGCACTTATAATACCACTAAGGCTTGAAGAAGTTGAAAAGATGGTTCTGAGCACCATTGCATCAGTCAACCCCACTTAGCCGCCAAGGTCAAGGAAGAAGTATGAAACTGAAAGTGTACAAAATGTGTCAACACTTCAAAAATTAATAGCCCTTAAATTTCCTATTTCCAACAGTAAATGCAACATTGTTCACACCAAAAAACTTCAACATTTGTCAGTGGTTAAGGAATATAAAGTGAGCTGGGTGCCGCTGTTTAGGTAAAACTTGCCTATGATATGAACGTGTAGCCTACAAAAATCATATTGAAGCTTATAATGTTGACGGTATTTTGACTCGACTTATTTGCCCAATTCAAATCCCATGACTCGATCCAAGCTCTTGTCACCCATTCGGATCAGTAATTATCAAGTCGGTTCTTAAAAGTGTTTAGATTCAGAAGAATAGAAATGGCTTCCTTGTGGCCATTTGCGTCTATCGAAGATCCCCGATTTTGTAAGCACCGCAAGTAATCATCACTTTGTACTGGGAAGTATAAGCATCAGTAGTGCACTTAATTTTATTATTTTTTGAGGTGATGTTGGGTATGCTGCTACAAGTGTCTAAATTAATCGGAGCCAATTCGTAATTTTTTTTCAGATTCTTAATGAATGGGGGCATATTTATATTAATTCTCAGAGACTTTGAGACTCCCCATAATGTATAAGGGAACTTTTAGAGTGTGATTCTCCAACTTTAATTAATTTGCAGAAATATTAATTGAGCAAGTCTGCTGCAGCACAGTTCATCAATGAGGGAGTGCAATTTTTCATTTTCATTAAGTACCTTTTGTGGAAATAAATTAAGTAGCATTTTGACATTAACTTAGAAAAAAATCAATAAGTGACATGAGGACGCTTTTTTATTACAGTATTTTTTCGGTTTATGTTAGGTCAGGTACAGTGAGCTCTCAAGATTGCCTGAACCAAAGAACTTTTTTGCTGAAGAAGAAAAGTTGGTTTATGCTTCATAACAAGAGAAAAACGAGGTTTCAAACTGCAGTTTATATGAAGCTGCTATACTTTGCCTGGCAGTGTACTATGTAAAAGACATTTCTTATCCTGCAGCTATTGGTCCCGTAATGTCTTTCATCCAAAAAGTGATGTTGCCTGAATCTCCATCGCATGGAACTATTAGCAAAAAGCTTAGAGATTTTTGTTATTTGAAAGCTTTAATTACATTCGGTTTTTTAAGCCTTTAAAACTTTATCTTTAAAATTGGAGGTTTTATACTGTAAAAACTTTTTAACTTAAGAAAAAACATTGTTTGGAATGAATAACAGCAATAGCGCTCAAGATACAATGCACCAAATAAACTAAAAACAAGGCATGTTTCTTGTACACTACAACATAAGTTTTCTTCCCTAGGTGGGGGTAGGGGGGGGGTGAGGTTTAATGGCGCGTCGACTTGGTCATTAGCGCCAACCTCAGTCACAGTGCAGTGGTCCGGGGGGGGGATGAGGCTTAATGGCGCGTCGACAGCTTGGTCATTAGCGCCAACCTCAGCACCACACATTACAGAGATGTTATTCAATTGAGGCTTAATGCCGCGTCGACAACTAGGTCATTAGCGCCAACCCTACTCACAATGCAGTGGCTCTCTCTAATTGGTATGAATAGTTGCTCAGCTAACTGAAGTTAAGGACTAATTTTGTGTATTCCTAAATGACGTTGCCCTACAATTGTGAAGCACATTACTGTTAGGGTAACAGAGTATTTTAATTAAAGAAATGAAAATCTTTGTTTTAATGATTTTAGCATCAATTTGTTTAGTGGTGTGGGAAAAATCTAATGGGGATAAACAGTGCGTGGATAAAGTGAATTTTTCTGTATGATTCTAGAAAACATTTATCACAGTTCTGGTGTTAAAAGTGACACACTCATCTCTGGTATGATACTAAGTTTGTAATGTGTATTTTTAAAAATTCCAATAATGGGAAATACCACCATATGTTATATGGCAGATGATGCCTCATTAATTTGTGTTGTGCATGGTTAACTACTCACATTACAAAAACACATTCTTGTGATGTCAATAACTAAATAAATTATGTCTACAATATTAATAAACATGGACAAATTAAACCATTACGATGGATACAAGTAAAGGAAGCTGTGGCTGCAGTGAAAGAAGGCTTGAGTAAACGTAAAACTTCAGAAAAATTCGGTGTTAGTAAATCGACCTAGTTTAATTAATAAAAGTATAAATTTTCACCCTAGCAATGTTGACAGACCAAGTCAGTTAAGAAAGAGAGGAGGAAGCAACCTTTGTAGAACATTTAGTAACACTAAGTGACAACGGTATGCCCAGACACCAGAATTCTTGTAAAAATGTACATGAGGAAGCATAAAAAGAAATCTGCCCGTTATACAAATGTGGCACCTTACCAAGCGAAAAGCGAGTAAAGGGCCTTTTACAGTGCCATGAGGCCACATTATGAATGAGAATGTGCTACAATATATAGAGTGGTAGTTAGGCCAGAAGACATTAAAAAACATTTTTCTAACTTGGAATTGATTCCGACGTCATTATTAATTAAGCAAAACAAATTCACAGATCAACCCTGGAAAGAAAAAAATGAGTCTTCCGCAGAGATGTCAAAAGACCCAGAATGTATCATGAACAATACGAAACCGTCTATTTCTGTGACATTTTCGGTGACAACTACTGGGGAAGTACTACCACGTTTTGTGGTATACCATAAAACCGAAAATTTGTGGAATACTTGGGTCGTAAATGGACCAGAAGGCTGTAGGTATAGGAGATCTAAATCCAGATGGTTTGATACAACTACCTTTACGCAATGGTTTTCTCAAATTGCTCTTCCCTTCATAATAATAAAAAAAGAAAATGCCATTTGTCATCATTGGCGACAACTTATCTTCTCACTTCTCCGAAGAAGTGATTCGCGAATGTGAAAACAGAAAAGTCAAGTTTATTTGTTTGCCACCCAACGCAACATATGTTTGCCAGCTTTTAGATGCCGTTGAAGCAAGCATGGCATAACACACTCACAGAATGGAAAAGTACACAGAGAGGGTAACGGAGCACAACCCTGGGTCTGATGAGCATCCACATAGGGCGCCATAGCCCAGGGTTTGGCTCATTTCACACCGCCAGTACCGATTACCAAAATTGGCCCACTGGGCACTCACATCTGACGACCGGGCTTCAGTTGAATAAACAGGACTTCTTACCCATTGACAGTTTGAAAATAGGCAGAGGTTGTTTCGGCCAAAAGCCCCGTTATGTAAGCATTCGGCTTACCATAAGAGACTGCGTTACATTTAAGCGCCAGCTATCCTGAGGGAAACTTCAGAGGAAACCAGCTACTAGACGGTTGGATTAGTCTTTCACCCCTATACCGACGATCGATTAGCACGTCAGAATCACTACGGACCTCCACCGTAGTTTCCTTTGGCTTCCTTGAGGCTTAATGGCGCGTCGACAGCTTGGTCATTAGCCTTTGGCTTCGTCCTGCTTGGGCACAGTGCACTGTCTTTTGGGTCCCAACGTGTATACTCTTGCTGCGCCTCACCAGCGTTGTAGTCAAGACGGGCTGGCGGTGCACCTCCAGGCTCATCCGAACCGTAAGCAGAACAGATCTCGCCTTCATCACCGATGTGCTGACTTTCATCTGAGACTTCCCTACAACTGGCACACATGTTATAGTGTAACGGCGGCCGCTCCTCTGAGGTGCTTGCAGCAGTCGTTATTGGTGTGCGGATTCAATTCAATTTATCTCCGGACTTAAGTTTTTGGTGTGATGACGTTACTTTTAAATCAAGCATTGCAGATTACGCCCATGTTGGAGGATCGAAAATCCGTAGCCTGGGCATCGAGTAGATCAAGTTAGCTAAATGGCCACTGCCACCAGAAGGGTTAGCAAAACGATTTACCCAAATATCCATTATGTTTAAATGGCTAAGTAAGCAGAAATCCGGAAGTTTGACTTTGTTTTGTTTAATAAACAAGTTTTAAGTACTCTAGGTTATTTACACGAAAAAAACAATGAATAAAAACTCACTGACTTTGAATAAATAAATTCACACATTTGTTTTACACTAAAACTGGAATAGATGGCAATTATATCTCAACAATGATTTACGTGTAACCCAACTCGGACTTAAACAATTACATTTTGGACAAGAATAAAGCACCTGTATCTGTAGTGTCGCACTTGCAGTTACCATTTGCATGATACGGAAAAACCTGACAACTGAAATTCGCCTAAACATGGTTAGGTTAGAAATCCATCATAAATTATGTTTACTGTACGAACTCTTTTAGTTGCAATAAAAACACCACCGAGAAAGCCAGTCCCTACATTAAGGTTTAGTAAAAAGCTACGTTTTTAGGATGGGACGTGTGGACCCCTTACATTGCTGTGGTTGTCCGAAACTAAATGGCGAATTCTTTAACCAACAGTAAATTGCTACAAATTAATGTTAAGCTACATTTAAATTTTGAAATAAAAAGTCCGAAATGAAAATAAGATCAAAGTTTTCCATAACCAAGTCTGGTTACTGGTTACTACCTGCTCGGCACGGCGTTGGCATTGCAGAAGGGCATTTCGACCCCTCAACTGGCGTAATAACCTACAGCGAATCGATGTGAGCTATGCTGAAGAGCTGAGGGCTGTAGGTTGGTTTGTTTTATAGGGAGGCAGGGAACAGTCAACCCTCTTCCATGCGCGGACCTGTAGGAGATCAATTGCATGGCTGATTTTAGGGGGGTAGGGGGGGGGGGTGAGAGGAGCTGAGTTGGTCGGCCGAGCTGTCACTCAAAGTAGAGGAAGAGGTAGCTATGCACCTCTGACTTTGTCGTAACTTCCTGGCCCTGTTCTTGGTGACAATGTCCAGCTCTGCCACTAAAGACGGTTGCCCAGTAATTCAACCTTCAGTTACCAAGTCCTATGGCATTCAGCTTAGTCTATGGGCCTAAACCTTTAAGAAATTAACATGCATGCAACGTGAAAAGTATATACGTTATCTTGTGGGACTTAACAAACTAAAGATGGTCGTACGCCAAAAATGTATGTTAAAAAGTTTAAAGGTTAGATATACTCAGTTAGATTCACTCAGTTTTGTTGATATTTGCTTGTGCTGTGGAAAAAGGTTGTAGGTTGGTTTGAGACTGCAGTATATTTTAAGCAAAATCAAGCTAACAAAACATTTATTGGCTACCACGCTATCTGCCATAATGAATTCACCAGATTCCCAAGACCCAAGACCATCGCTAATTCAACTGCATTACAAAAAACGTTTAAATCGCTTCACTTCTTTGTCATCCTAGAAGTGATGTCACACACAGGGCCTGTCTCAAGATGTTTACAATCAAAATCACTTGATCTTACTATGGTAGTTTCATTAGTAAACGGATTATAAACAGATTTGAGAAAAAGGCGAGAAGAGACACATTCAGAAATGTTTTCAGTAAAAGCGTCTGATTTTGCTGAATCGAAAGGGATCGAAATTACTAAGTGAAGACCAAGAAAGAAGAAGCGGATGGCAGATGAACTCACAGGTGATGAATGCCAAATCATCTAGAAGGACTCCTACAAATGGAAACCTATATCCAAGTCTTTGACAACCTGCTGTAACAAGGAAAATCGGAGCAAAGTGTCCTGAGGTTAGCATGACCATCTCATGCTTTGTGTTCGGCCTCATCCACCCGTGGCATTTTCCGGAAGAGAAGGGCCCTGTGATGTCTTGTGCTCATGTCGATTGTGGTTTGTAAAAGAACCTGGCAGCCACTAAATGGAAGCCTTTTCCTATTGATGTACCAAGGAGTGAATGACTGTGAATTGACATTGCGTTAGGGAAATGTGGAGCAAAATACCGTAAAACCAAGATTTTCTCCACTTGTGTGTACCTTAGCAAAGAAGGAAAAAGTTGGTAGTAGACTTAGTACAATAAAACTGGAGCAAGTTCTAAGTAGAGGTGACTGGCTCAACAACAACAAGGTCCAAAATTAGAAAAAGAAGAGTCTAAATGATTTGGGCATTTAATAAGATTTTAGCTTACATCAATTACGATTCATGATCTTAGTCGGAATCATTTAATAAGACCTGAGTGTTTAGTATAATACAGACAGCCACATAATAATTGGACAAGCCCTAAAGACCGGTATGCAATGTGACTGAACTGTATATAGCAATTGGAAACTAATTTAATGTAACAGACGAGGCCCGAAAACAAGCTCGCGTAAAAACAAAAACTGTGGGGAGGGGGTAAAGATCAAGTCTGGCCTCAACGTTGGCTTTTTTACAATACTGAACATGAACCCTAGCTAACAAGATGGCAGCAAAATTGTAGATTTGAAAATCCATTAAAAAATGGATTGTTGCAGACATTTATCACTTTAACATACAGTTTGATATTTGTGGAAGGAATTTTAGTTACAGGCCAGTAGGTAAACAACTTGTTTTTTGTTTTGGTTTTTTGTCGCCCTGATGTAATGCATGCAGTATTTCTCTGAGTTTGTCGCAAACTACTACATCTGTGGTTTGACAGCAAGTTTAGTGCATATGCCTTCAGTCTGTCGAAGTGGGGTGACATAGTGGACAAACGGTTGCACGTCATTAAACCACCATCTTTTGTTCAGCGTTGGCTACGATCTGTGAAAGAACATTTACATTTGAATTTAGAATTGAGGCTTAGGCTCGTGACTTCAGTGAGTGATGCATGGGTGTTATGTTAATGGCCAGAATTTTGAAGAATGACTGAGAGCCAGTTCTGGAAGGCTATCACTTTATTCAGTAGGAAATTTGCACCACAGCAAAGTATATATGCAAAATAGCACAAAATGCATCACGATCACAACCATTGGTTGGCATGGTGTGTGTCGTTTTGTGCATATACTGTCCAATCTCCCAAAAGTGTTGGTTCCTTCTTCTAAATCATATGTGAGGTATGTTGAAACTTAATGTCGGCACTTAAAACGGTTTGTCAATATATACAACTATTTGCCGTTTTAAAATTGTTATTAGCAATGACCTATCGTTTTTGCCTATGGTGTTTTCTGGTATTATCCAAAGATTGTAAGAATGTGGATGAATCTTAGCAGTCCATTGTGGCACCTTAATTGAATCCATTAAAAGGGAATCAACAGGAAGAACCCGAGTGTAAGGAAGCCGTTCATTGGAAATTTATGCATAAATGAAAAAAAATACATTAATGACATTGTCATTCAGCCTGTTATCTGGTGTGGGGGGGGCCGCCCCCCATAAGATCTGCAGGGCCAATTGTTATTTTTCCAAATGTTGGAATGG
>JAHWFP010064875.1:1827-19106 GCA_023313725.1 Lithobius niger
TGTTGGAAACTTTATTTGGGCAAATAACTAACCTAAGAATCGCGACACCCACAATGGGCCCAAAAAAAGGTTTTCAGAGCCGCTTCTCCCCTCCCACCGTAAATTCCTGGATCCACTCTTGAACTCGGGTAACTAACTTCAGGCTTTGAAATCCTTTTATTTATTTGTTGCAGAATGCAGACATGTGTGCAGCAGATCTGACTATAACGCAACAACGCCAAGATGCTGTGGACTTTACCATTCCGTTCATGCATTTGGGGATCAGCATTTTGTTCAAAAAACCAGACAAGCCAGCCACGTCACTCTTTTCATTTCTTAACCCCTTTTCCGAAGCAGTGTGGATGTACATGATCACAGCTTACTTGGGCGTCAGTGTCCTTATGTTTATAATAGCAAGGTGAGTGTAAGTTTTAAACGGTCACCTCGTAAATTAAAAATTAATAAATAAATAAAATGCTAGAGGCCAGTCATGGCTATGCTGCTTAAAAATAGGAATTTACAATTTAATTTTGTCGTTTAATAAATGTGCTGTGTTGCCCTTTCATTTGCCATAGGTCTAACGCATAAACCGGTTCAGAGAGGCTGCACCTCTCCGTCCACCCAAATCTAAGACGTGATAATTTACAAATAACTGACTTGCGATTGGAGCTTGCGAACTGAAATCAAACGCTTGAAGGGATATACGCGGATAGATTTCCAAATTTAAATAACTGAAAGATATTTGCCGCCTAAAAATGAAGAAAGTGTGATGCTCTATAACAAACAACACAATCTAAAAATTTGAAACCTAACCTCACCACCTATATAGTGCAAAGGCTTGTCAGTGTAGAAAGATAATGAAAATACTTCGTCTCAACAATGGTAGAGTTCGCTATGTGACGCAATTTTCTTCAGCCTAAATTAATTTTAAGTTTGTGAAAGTCAGTAATGAAACGTGAAGTGTGTTTTGTATTTTTATGCAGTAATTTTAGAATGGCCGTTTGAATGTATTCCTGGCTGCTGTTCCACAGTGTCGCGTGAAGATGCTCAGTTTATTATTTCACCCAGCGTAATCATCTTAGTGTATTGACTGGAATAAGCATCTGGATCTGGTAGGAGTGCACAAAGGTGACTTGGACCCTGATGACCAGACCTAAATGCAGTTCTGGTTGCGCCAACCTAACACTTCGTTTCATCTTGGGGGGGGAAATTCCCTCCAGAATATCATTGTCACTGGCCACATATTATGGTTCATCATGTGCTTGTGGAATGAAACCATCTTGATGGTGTTCGTCGCCATTTCCATCGTCCACTAGATGTAGCGTGTCAATAGGGCGATGAGTATGTCCTCCTGTCCCGAGTTTTTTTTATTTTTAGAAGGTCATAATTATGTATGATATAGACTAAGATTTGTGGTTTGTTTAACATCTCTATAATGTGTGTCGCAGTGGTAACCCGGACCAGTTCACTGTGGCTGAAGTTGGTGCTAATGACCTAGCAGTCGGCGTGCCATTAAGCCTCGATTTTCCCCCCTCCCTCCAATTCGGTTTGTGATACTCTAATTCTTCGATGTAGAGTACGGACCCTGGTACGATCCACCAGGATGAAATCCTGCCGAGAAAAAGTAGATTTCAGCAGCAGTACCACGGTAAAATTTGCTCATTCTTTTTTCTTTTCTAGAATAAGTCCGTACGAGTGGACTAACCCTCACCCGTGCAATCCAGAACCTGATGAACTGGAAAATATTTTCGATTTGCCCAATAGCATGTGGTGCCAGATAGGTGCCCTGATGCAGCAAGGTTCAGACTTGGCTCCAAAGTAAGTGTCGTATTTAACATGTATTGTGTGCGCAGCGCATCTTGAGTCCTGCAGATATTTTATGAGCGGCTACGTCTTCCTGAAGGGAGCGACCTTAATCGACGGCCGCCATTGTTTTTGTAACCATCTTGGATATCAGCAAGGCACTCTGCTACCAAAAATATACAATCTATTATCTGTGTTTGTTCTGGCGCGAACTCAAGATAGGCCGCGGACACTATAGTATTTCTATGATACTTTATTTTTTTCCAGTAGTTACAGGAATCATGGTGAATTCTATGTCATGGAAGTAGGGGGAGGCGTTGGTGGCAATTACTCCTGCAGGCTGCATGGTACACCTTATTTAAAAGAACTGTCAAATAAATAAATACAGTTGGCCTAACTGTTTTAAAGAGGTGGCCTTTGGTTGAATCTTTATTAACTTTCCCTAATTTTCTTAATTACTGGTGAGGTCAACAATGTAACGTTACCACTGATGCAACATAACAGTAAGCCTCTACAACTTCTTTTATGTCTATTAGACACAGAAAAAGCAGTAAAAATAGATGTAGGACGTCGAAATAATAATTTTCTGTAAACTTCGTAATTGATTCGAACATCGCGGCCATTTTAATGCTACTACATGGCGAAAGGTGACAACGTGTCGAGTTAAACAATGGTATTCACGCTATTTGACGTTTTTCTGGGCAGACAAAGCACGTGCTAACATATTTACGTTGCCTTTTGGACTTATATGTTAATTCCATTGACACGGCCGTGTCAGTCTGGCTCAGCAGTAGGACTTCGGCCTTTGGTTTCAAAGGTCCTGTGTTCGATTCCCCACTCAGGTAGTCTGACAAATAAGTCCAAAAGGCAACGGAAATAGGTTTGCATCTGTATTTAGTTATTTCTTGTGAGCCTTTGGCTTTCCCGTCTTTGTTCATTTGCTTCCTGGTACAAGGTTTTTTTTTTTATTATTATTAGGACGCCCAGCATCTCAACTCGATTTGCCACAGCTGTAATAAACAGATGTTGTGATATTACTTAATAACTACGATAATTTACCCTCTTGTATACCTTTTTTTTATTAATGTTTCTGTACGAGACAGTCAGAATTAATTGCTGGCATTGTGAGAATACAAGGCAAGCCGATTCTAGAAAACAAAGCTATTGGCTTTAAGCTTGGACTCGTCGTATTAGGCGATCACGAATGCGACCCCAAGCCTATCAGAAACTTCCCTAAAATATTTCACCCCATCCTAACAAGCAATGATCTATACCAAGGCAGGAAACAATGAGATACATTAGATAACACACGAAAAAAGATAAACTAGTAGGCTTGGGAACAGTTGACTCCCAACGCCTTCAAGAATTTTGTTTTCGGTCTATGGAAAGTTACATAAATGACGAACTAGAGAGAAAGTTACACGTCAAAATCCACTTTTTAAGCAGGTTTGGAGCGCCTTCTTGGATTTTCACTGTTCGTGCGTAGTGAAAACCGTGACTGTCTATCTTAAAGAATATGTGCTTCTGATTATTATTCATAGGCGGTTTATGTTAGACAGTTCCCTTTCTCCTTTCCTGGCTGGGCCTTCCCTGATGCCCCTGATGCCTTCCCTGATGCCCCTGATGCCCCAAAGAAGTCAAAAGCTCTTTTTAGAAATATGCTGCCTCACCCAAATGTCAACTGTAAACAATGCCGCAAAACCCTTTCTTTGAAGCCGTACGGATGCCATGTTTGGTAAAGTGTTTATCTTATTACATGCCCAGTCAAGAATAAGTCAGAGGAATTGAACAGTTCCCAACTACAATGTTACCCGTTTCTACGCTTTATCCTTTATTGCCTACAGTAAGTGTGATGTCAGTAACGTGATCACAATATAACGATCCACGGCATAGGGCTATGAACTGTTTATATAATATTGCGTTAAAGCGATACTGTGGCTGAACTTGTTCAGGGACATTGCTCATTACCGAACTGTCCCTCAATTAAGGCGAATGAACCACGGACTCCCTGAAATCCTACCCGTACATAAAGGCAATCTCCAAAAATGCCCGACGTCCCCGTCATTTATGCTATGCTGTTAAGGGTAACATAGCTGACATTCCGGTAGCAACGTATTCGTTGCAACCCACAGTTTATAGCCAATCTGATGAACGGTTTGGAACTTAAAAGGCAATAACATATTTGGGTGCCTTTTTGGTTCGACTTCCTGGATTTTCGTAAAAACTTGTATAGGAAAAGGTAGCCAGTTTTCGTTTAATTTTATTAAGTTTGCAAGTTACAAGAGAAACATATTTTTTGGACTCCATTGTTTTGGGCAATTATTTTTGATTTTCGTAAAATTTGAACAGAACTTTTTTGATGAAACGTTCACCCTTAATTTTATGCACACCCAAGTAGAGCTCAAGCTGACGAACAGTGAGAAGTGAAACACGAAAAAACCTGTATTCGACGGCATAATGCGTAGCCGTTTTGGATTTTTATCGACTGGTATATACACGTACAAAATTTCATTCGAATCGTATCATGATTTTGGCCTTAACAACTCGGCCAACAGACAGATTCGTATTTCTTTTTGGTGTAGGTATTCTTGCGTGGTCTTTTTCAGCACGTTTTGTAGTACGGAAAAATCAAATTTTTTTTCACACTTTTAAAATGGTGCCGAAAAGTTGATGATGCCAGAAGGCATACCAGAGACTCAAAGGTTACTTAGGATGACATTGAATGTTTTTCAAACGAACAACAAGGACAGGCAGAAGGTAGGGATACTTCATTTAGACAAGATTAGGAATAATTTTCACCTCGGTGTTAAAACTATTGGCTAACTCATGAAGATACAGTAGATTCAAAATATTCAATTAATTTTTACTAATACATAAAAAAAAATTAATAAAACCGCGAATTAGTATTGTTAGTGTTACAATTACTAACAATCACTAACTAACCAATTACTGTTGACATAATTGAGCGATTACAAAAGACACACATAAAGGCTCTGTTTGCGAAAACAAAGTGTATTAAGATTATCAAATAACAATAAACTTGTGAGCTTACGAAGTGGTTTAAATGGGTCGACTGACGTGAGCACCCTCACAATTGCAAAAAAAAAGAACACGGATTTTGATTTTCAGCGCTTATACAAATAAAATTTGGGTCTTGTTCACAAACGAGTAACAGACTAAAACGGGAGAGGGGCCAGACCCTGGTTCGTTTCAACAACTGGAAGATGGCTTCCTGCTGAATTGAACCAGGGACGGTCCCTCTTCCGTTTTTAGTGTTTTATTAGTTTGTGAGCAAAACAAAAAATTTATTTGAATAAGCACTGAAAATTAAAATCCATGTTCTTTTATGCAAATTGTGAGGTTGGTGATGTCGGTAGACCTATTTAAGTAAGACTGGTGAGCGTTAGACAGTGAACCGTAAATGTAAAATTTAGCAAATGGTGGAGTATGGAATTATGACTCAAAATTAGCTGTCAAATAACTTTTAAAGAGCAGCAACACGAAACATAAGAATTTCTAAAAATTGGATGAAAGTTCTTATATGTGGAGAAAATGGAAAAAGAAATTCATCGTTTTTAATTATAACAACTTTAATTAGACTTCGTTTTCAGTAAGGGCAGCTTACACCTTGAGAACTGTAAAAAATTGCGTGGAAAATTGGATAGTCGCATAGTGTATGTGAATAAGAAACTCTTCTCATACATTCAAAACTCTAAAAATAAGTTTCGTTTCTCTTCTCTTTTTTTTTCATAAAATATTTTAAGTTATCAATATTGCGGATTTGAACATTGTACTATACAACTAATGCCTGTAATTACAATCCGTAAAAACAGCAATACAAACTCATCGAGTGTATAGTGTCTTCTTGCTTAATGAACTCTGGAACACAAATAAACTTTCCTGTAAGGTTTCCGATCCTGCAGTGTTGCTGTAGTATTTAGTCCACGTGAAACCTTACTGCTGTATCTAACCATTACTCACGAAAAAGCCAGAGCCCAAATTTCAAAATTTTTCATGCCCAAACAAACGAAAAATAATTTTAGGAAACTCACTCGACTCCCACACTAGCTAAATTTTTTTCAGTGTTCTTCAGTCATGTCGTCTATACTTTCCGTTCATCACCCTACTGAAGATATATATATATATCTTTTTTCAAGATTTTCAAACACTTTTCCTGGCATGGAATTTCCTTATTAAATCGTGGTTCTGGTCATCGTGGCTGAGTTGTGAGAGAGCTCAGCCTGGTTGATGGAGGTTTGCGGATCTGGTCGAACCCCTGGAAAGGGGACCTTGGCAAAGTCCCCGCCAGGATCGCCGGCCAGGGTAGTGTGAGAGGCTACCATGCTCCTTCAGCGGCTATGAAAACTATTCAGGCCAATTCTGGAAAATCTTTCGGCCCCCTACGATGATCGGAAGTTTCCCGGATCAAATCCCAGGGCTGGCACCTCTCTTTACCAGACATTCCTTCTTCTCTAAAAGTCTGGTAATGTTCAAAATTGAGCCGGTTCACCCATACAAGCATTGAGTTGCTTCGGCCGACTTCAGGCTCTAAGAAATTAATTATAAAAAAACAAAACTCCTATCCAGGACTGTTCCTAGTTTTCAAGGACTCGCACGAATCTTGAATTACCTGTAGAGCTGGTTTTTTTTTTTTAAACATTTTCTAGAGATGTTGTTTAGCTAAGTAGAATGCACCAATCATTACCTGATCTTTCGTGTGCAAAAGTAAAAATTGGTAAAACATTTGACCACAGCAGTAAGGTTTCACGTGGACTAAACCGTACAGCAACAACGCAGTATCGGAAACCGTGCAGGAAATTAATTTGTGTTCCTTTGCTGTTTTACTATGGATCAGTTAAACCTTACAATAAGCATCGAACGAGTTTGTTTTTGTTTTCTAACAGCATTGTTGTTTCAGAGCTGTTTCTACAAGAATGGTGGCCGGCCTTTGGTGGTTTTTTACTCTCATTATGATATCGTCCTACACGGCCAGTTTAGCGGCCTTCCTGACATCCGTCCAGATAGCCGCTCCTATCAACAATGTCGAAGACTTGGCCCGCCAAACCAAGATCAAGTACGGAACTGTCAAAGACGGGTCAACGCAAAATTTTTTTAAAGTAAGTGTTTTTTTTTTGCTTTTTGTTAAATTCCATATGCAGTAGCCTAAACGTCCCGTCTTTCTGCAGAATTCAAATTCAGAAACTTACAAAAAGATTTGGACCATCATGGACCACGCTGACCCACCGATCTTTGCCACCAATAATGATCAAGGAGTGGCACGAGTGAAACGCGGCGACTATGCTTTCTTCATGGAATCAACAGTCATAGAATACCTGACACCACGAGATTGCGAACTAATGCAGATAGGTGGTCTACTGGACAGCAAAGGTTATGGCATTGCTACCCCTAAAAGTAAGTTTTAGCGTTATACTGGTGTTTTGAACTTGGTGAACAAACGAACTTGTTCATTAAAATATCAATGAATTTGTGGTGCGTGAGGTATTGACATTAAATTTAAAAAAAAACTCCAGACAGAGGTAGGTGAACCACAAGAGCATCCTTTAAGTAGGGTTTACGAAATATGTTTGATATGTTAAAATATGTGATAATTATGGTGGTTTTTGTACATTTTATCGCTTTTGGCTTGGATCATTTGAGCTTTGCAACAAAAAAAAATTAGAAACAAAAACGTCAAGTGTGCCGTAAAAAAGGGGGATATATGATTGAATTTTCACTTGTTAAAATGAACACGGAATAAAATTGATGATTTTTCATTGAAATAATAAAATGTACAATTGAGAAAATTCCATCTGTTTAAGTGCTGTTGTGCTTTACGTTTTGAATATATGATTGGTAAAGCACAACAGCCCCTACACAGATGGAATTTTCTCAATTGTACATTTGATTATTTTAATTAAAAAATCATCAATTTTTATCCGTGTTCATTTTAACAAGTGAAAATTTAATCATATATACCCCTTTTTTACGGCACACTTGACGTTTTTGTTTGTAATCCGTGTACCTTTTTTACGGCTATGGCGTCGCACTACATACGCCAAAGTAATTCTCCGAGTCGTTAATACCTGTTGCTGCTATCCGTCTGCCTAGAAACCCCATCGCCACGACACGTTCAGCAATTGGTCACCTGCTGTATAAAACCCTACAAAACACTGCAACCTTCGGGGGAAGGGCGATTGAATCATTATGGCTCGTCGACAGCTATGGTTGAATGGTGTAAAAGCTGAATGCATGTATAATTTGTAAATTCTTTAATAACAGATTGTTTATCATGCAGCTAGTATTGTATGGATTCCCGGACAGTTGGAAAGAAACATTATAAACATCAAGGCCAACTGAGATAGTAGCTGCGTTCCTAACTGCTCTCCAGGCTGTTCAGCTGCTTTTCCGGTATCAGTTAGTGATAAACAAGCTAGGGGATGTCCAGTACCGTACGGACTGACAACCCCTGGGAATTTGTATCTGGACTAAGTGAACGCGGGAGAAGCCCTCAGTTTGCACCAGATCTCGCAATTTAATCGTTATGCTTCGCATTCTTCCTCTGTGTAAAGTTTAACAGGTAGCCGAGTAAACTACGAATTTTTCCGCATAAATTTTATCCAGATACCAAGCCCTTTCGTTTCACATGCCGTACGGTACTGGACGACTCCTGGCGTGTATGTCACTAACTAATACATCAAGAACACAAAGCTGACTGGCTTGGAAAAGAGCGAGAAACACAGCTATTATCTCAGTTGGCTTTGCTAAACATCAAAGCATTTTTCCAAGTCATCAATATACGTCGCTGCCAACTGGTACGCGGACGCAGAGGCACTGGATAATTAGGCACTCGGACAAATAGGCACCAAGTTTAAAATTTTTATTTTTAATTGGGCTAGATTGTCCTCAAATTGGGGGGGTGGGGTAGAAAAAAGTTTGCTATAAAATATTCGTAGCGTTCAAAACTGCTAAAGATTGTTGGTATCTTTATCACACTAGCAACTCTGATGTTATGTGTTAGCCGCAGCGAGCGAAGCAGCGCGAGTGAGGCAGCGTAATTTAGAACATTAATTCACCACACAAAAATTTCTGTAAAAAATGCAAAATGTCCCCCAACGGTCCACACGACTAAGTGTCCCAGATAGAAAACAATCGATACAGAATTTGTGGGGAATCCACCCCAATTAAAAAATAAAATTAAAAAAACCTTGGTGCCTATTTGTCCGTTGTCTATGTGTCCGGGTGCCTATTTGTCCGGGTGCCTAAATGTCAGAGTGCCTATTTGTCCAGTGCCTAAATTCGGGTGCCTAATTGTCTGGTGCCTATGTGTCCTACATCCCAATAAATATATTTATTATTAAATATAAAGATACTATTAGAAGTTTGATCTCTTACGCATGCACTGTATGGAAGCCATAAAAAAAATACCTTATTCATGAACTTGAGAGGATTCAGCCTAATCTTATAAGATACATTTGTTATACAGGTCTGAACCGTGATGAATATACGCTTATCCAGAAATGGGTACTAAATTCCAAATTCCATCTCTCAATTTCGGCTTAACTTTCTGTACAACTTAATCCGTGGAAGAGTGCGTTGTCGGCGACTCTTAACTAGTTTCTGTATTTACCAAACCAGTTTGTACTCGAAGTAATTTAGTTTTTTCACTTACCGAAAGTTCACACGGATTATAGACGACGTACCTGACATTACTGGCTGTTAAGATATTGTAATCATCACAATTTAAAGCCTTTCTGAACTTTTGGTCAATGGGGAATTGTAATAAATCGTAAATTATGAATTTCAGTTGTGCCTTTACGCATGTCCACCTTGGATTTCCACCTACAATTTCCACTCTGAATGAGTAAACAAATAAATGTACTAAAGTGCTTTAAGATGCTGAGTGTCACCTAAAACCACTTTCAAGTGGCTTTCAAACTACCACCCCTTATGATGACTTACGAATCTGCAGACAGGGCCGGATTTAGATCGTGAGGGGCCCGGGACACTTCAGGTCCGATGGGCCCCTCGAACTAACAAATCTCCCCATAAAGTTGCTTATGGGACTTGCAAGGCCGTAGCGAAGGGTACTTGGTTGGGGGGATGAGGGAGACGCCCATTTTGCCAACTGGTTTTAAAAATGACAGTAGCGCTGCCAGTAATGTACTTTTCACTGGCTCCGACAAACCCAGCTCGAGGGTCTGGGGGAGTGCTGTTTACGCTATTTTAATACCTGTTTCTGGCCTCCAGCGAGCACAGAAGCAACAAATTGTCGATGAAATTTTGGTGATTTATTTTATTCGTTCTTTACGATAGTAGGTTTGTAAAAATTCAATTGTTACTAAATTATTTTTTTTCCAGATTTTTTTGGCCAAATTAAATTAAACCGAGTTCAGTTTAAAATTATATAAACAAACCAGGTGGCCATTGACTATTTGGGGTTGCTTAAACTGTAGGTTTTGGACCTTAAGGCTATAATGAATGGCGACGATTGCTGTCAACTGGTTCGATGGGCTGTAGGGGAGGGGTCAGGCGTCTTTCTACCTTCCCTGCTGGAGCCAGAAATTTTTTTTTAAATAGACTATCAAAAGGTGATAAATAATGAAATCTTTTTTTTCAGCTTTATACCAAACGACTAGGCTTAGAGGTATTATTATAAAAATCTTTCACATTTTGAAGCAACATCATGCTCCAGTTTTTAAAAAATGAAGCGTCGAAAGACGAAAGAAATGGTGAAATCTTTTATTCACTTTTGTCCAAAACAGCGTGAGGCATTATTGGAGAAAAGCTTCCACATTTCAAATCAATATGAATATCAATATGAATATCAATATGAATATCAATATGAATATCAATAATATTTTTTCAATGAAATACAGTATGGTAATATTTTAATTATTGTATTTTTGTGTAACGGGGGGCAATTGCCCCCTTTGCCTCCCCTATAAATCCGACCCTGGCTGAAGATGCTTTTAGATCTAGTGTTTAGATATCCCCAACATATATGTCTTACGTCACTTTAGCTCCTGCTTAGATATGATAGGTTGAAATTAACGTGCGGAAATGCCGTGAGGTTAGGACGGCTACCAGTCACTTCGTTAACGAAATCTAAAGCTTGGTAGTTGAATAGGGATATGACAGCAGAGGGCTGGTTGGGTTGTTCGGGGATGAGAGAAGGATAATGATTTGCATCGACTTACATAAGAACCGCGTACGCGTGGTCGTTCTTACTCCAACTTGAATGTCTCTTGTACCATACGTAGTGTATAGCATAATTATAAGGCCATGTTTGTATCCATGTTTTCCTTCAGCGAAGTCTGTTCAAGTCGACTTGATTCAATGGGTCGTACGAAATGTCCATGGACTCTTAGTCTGTGTAGGTCCCTGCAGCAGATTCTCATCACGTTGGAAATCTCAGGATTTACTATGTGGTCCATGGTTACACCGTTTCCCTGTGGCTTGCGGCCACCCTTTCGTTTCAGCCAAGTTGAAATGATTTTTAATTTCTTTATCTGCAGATTCTCCTCACCGAAATAGAATCAATCGTGGTGTGCTAGCCCTTCAAGACGAAGGAAAGTTAATTGACCTGAAGCGGCGTTGGTGGTTGCAGAAACGATTAGACCAGAAATGTCCGGAAGAGGGACCAGTCTCTATGGAACTGGGCATCAGCAACGTGGGAGGAGTTTTTGTGCTCCTCTATGCTGTCATAGGATTTTCTTGTCTCATCGGCGCCATCGAATTTATTTGGAATGTTAGAAAGAATGTGGCTGACAAGGTAGGTTTAAAAAAAATCCATTTTTGGGGGGTGGGGGTGGGGGAAGGTTTCAATGATCACCTAAGTCTGAATGGGAGTATCAGAGTGGTAAACAATTTTATTGCAAATTATTGGCTGCCAGAGTCGGCTAGAAATTAAGTTTAGGGCCTTTAACGAATTTCCAGCTACTTTCAGCCTTTGGTCCTTGGTTTATATCGATTCTGTAGGGAACCCATTTTGATTGGTACGCCAGCAGGCCTAAACTGCAACTTGGTGTGAATGGTGCAGTTGTATCCCCTCCTCCCCCCCTCCCAGTTCCTGCATTATTTTTGTTTAGAATGCACACTCCCGCTGAAGAAATTTAATAATGGGTTAAGAACATTGTGTGTATTGTTTCATCATTAAAAAAGGGGACGAGTACACGAGCCCGTTTTTAACACGAAGTATATAAGTAACAGATTTTAAAGTAAAAGTATGAGTTCTGCACCTCCCTTAACAAAATCGTGGAATTGCCACACATGTGCTAGAAGGAGCTGAAAATGTGTTAATAGTCCTATGCTAGTATTGTGGGACACTCACTTATATACTGATTTCAAATGTAATAATGTTTGGCTGACCCGTGATGATGGCGCATTTCACATGGAATCTGTGCCCAAGCGAGCCAGCCAGGTCAGGTGCTCGCCGGCCCGGCCGTCCCTTATGGCGCCTTATTTTTAACGTGTGAAATCCGAAGCGAGCCTTGCCGCATTCGTAGCCTTGCAGTGCAGCCGACTACATGTCAATAGGCGATTAACTCCACGAACAGAATTCATGCGGAAAGTTTAAACTGAATTGGGTAATGGCTCAAAAGGTATCTCTGTTTCACACCTTGCTTTACCAAAAAAAAATATAGGTCCATGTCGAATTACCTGTGGCACCGTGCATTAAACTTTCAACAATAACTATTATAACAGCAACATTTAAAAAAAAAAGACTAATTATAATATATTAACTACATATCCATCTGATGATCCAACTCTTGTACCCATTGGTAGCTTAGTAAACAGGATAAGCAACTATAAGGTGCACAAAAAATGATGTCCAATTAAAGAAAGAAAATATGATGTTTAAAGCATAGGGGCTTGTAGCCGCTCGCATGCCACATGGCTATAGAGTATATATTACATAATGAAAGGGACGAAACCAAACCCGCGCCAGAATCCATTTTATAGAACAATCCGAGCCTGTATAGAGCAGCGTCATGTGACGTCATATTGGCTACAAGAGAGATAGCTGCAAGGGGCACTAGATTAAAATGGAGGGTTAAACAACGACACTTCTAGTCAAGGCAGTGCTTTGAAAGCGGATTTCATAGGCTTAAAAAAACGTTGTTTTCTCCAATCCCTTATGCTGCGAGGTTGTAATCGAAAAAGAAAAGATTCCACTTGCTTAAAATTGTCAGCAACTGCCAACAAATCTACAAAAATCGTGCGTTATATGCCTAAGAAATCCGCTCTAACAGCATTGGCTTCAGTAAGATGGCCTTCTTCCCCCCCCCCCCCCCAGTGACCCTTGCAGCTAACCCTGTTACTGGCGCTAGCGTAGAGTTATGTACAATAATGCTACGTTGTGTCACTGCCCTATAGAGCGTTATTATTAAATTTTACACCCACGGGGCTAAGACAATCGCTGAACAAAAACTGAACGGCTTTATAGATAATTTGTCTAATGTTCGAAGTCATTCTATGTATCACCGCGTCGTCCATAGTGGTGTGAGAAGTATTTTGGCCTTGTTTCAGAGTTCGAGGTAAATGCCCAGGCCATTACCGGAAGTTAGAGTGGGATAGCAAAGACCAAAAAGCCTCTCAGAACGCTCTGGACAGCGTAGTAGTACGAATAATGTCTTTGAATGTGAGATAAGTTATCAGTAAAGACGTTCAGTTTGAGCTCCAGTGATTGTCATAACGCGTATGCGTAAAATTTAATAATAATGCTCAATAGAGCAGCGTCATGTGACGTCATTTTGGCTACGAGATACAATTTGGTGGGCATAGCTACAAGGTGCACTAGATTAAAATGTAAGGGAAAAAACGGCACTTCTAGTCAAGACAGTGCTTTGAGAGCTGATTTCTTAGGCTTAAAAGAACGTTGTTTTCTCCAACAACAAAAATCATGCGTTATAGGCTTAAGAAATTCAGTCTATTAGCATTGGCTTCAGTAAGACGACCTTCCTTTTTCCCACCAGTGCACCTTGCAGCTAACCCAGATACTGGCTCCACCATAGAGTTATACTACGTCGTGTCACTGCCCTATATACAGGTACGGATTTTTCTTCGAAATGGCTTCTGGCGCGGGTTTGGGTTTTGCCTTTCATTATATATACATTCTTTATCCATACGGCGCACGAGTGACGACGAACGCATGCGTTAAAAGTTAATTAATGCTTCGTTACCAGTGTTCGCACCGTCACAACGGATTGAAAGTGTGATAAAAGTCCACGAAAATGTTAAGACTATGTGAACGAGGAGGTCACTGGCAACAAAGCATTGCGCAAACAAGGCACATTCACAGTGCGAAACCAACATCCTTCCTTGATCTTTACGGCAGAAGTGCAGTATAAAGGCCTTGCCACACCGCACCGTTTTGTCCGGCATGTCCGTCGCCCGATGCCTCAAACGTAGCCTGCGGGCACAACGCAGAGCCCCCGTTGCGTCTCCGACTCGTTTCGGAAAATTTACATATTTCTCCGGTTGACGGACGGTTGGAGTTGTCCGTCAGCCAATCAAAATGCTTTACGCCGCACGTGTCTTTCTCTTAGCGCTGGAGACAAAGATGGCGGCTGCACACACGACCATCGAAAACTACCGAAAAATGAAAAGAAAAAATTCTAAAGTTAAGTGTACATAAACTAGTAGCAATACAAGCACTCGCACAAATTGGTTTTAGTTGCACGAATGACCCCAATTCAATGCGTACCTACAGTTTTGCATTCGGATGATTACATTCCTTTTAATTGGGGGAGGTGGGAATAAAGTGGTCAGCAAGCGTTCTTGGCGGACAGGTGTGGCAGTGTTGCTTTGTCGGAGACGAAGCCGGACAACGGAGACGGTGACGTTGTGGTGTGTACGGTCCTTAAGGCAATGGTTTTTATCTGTCATTATCTGTGAAGCCAAATTAGTATTAATTTGCTGTGTAGGGCCACCCTCCCCCACCATGTTTTCTTGGTCTTCTACGTATTATATCTTACTGTATCCAATGGTCAGTTGGCCAAAATAACGATGGTATAATAACTACTGTTGCTTTCTATTCTAGCTTTGCCACTAGCCACACTTTAAATAATCCTTTTCTAAGGTAACTTTCTGCACAGGACACTGTAAACTGTGAAGTGCACAACTTCATGTCAACATTTGTGAGAATGTGTGAATTTGTTAAAAATGTGTGCTGCGTATTAAAGCAAGTTTCTGATATTGTATTTTTTCCATCGTTTGATATCACCACTTAAAGTGCTATGTCTTTTCACAGGATATATTTGGATCCGAGTTGCTGAAAGAATTGAAGTTTGCTTTGAGTTTTGGCATTTCCAGCAAGCCAGTGTCAAAGGACAATGACATGGTAAATGACGACGTCGATGACAATGACACAGCGCATGGCTTTGAGAGATATCCGTCCACCAACTTTTGAAGATGCTTTGCGTCGTTATTTTGACTTTTTCAACACGCTTGATTAGCTAAGTGCTGATGGTGGCGTGATAATAGTGCACTCCGTAGAATATTCACTGCTAATGAAGCATTGCCGATGACGAATGGATTCGTCTATGCAAATGATGGGTTTACATATTTGCTGACGGAACTTGGACTATTTTAAAGTGGCTACCGTTGCTTGCAGCTTCCGTTATCATGAAGGAGGCA
Source organism: Lithobius niger (assembly GCA_023313725.1). Lineage (NCBI taxonomy): Eukaryota > Metazoa > Arthropoda > Chilopoda > Lithobiomorpha > Lithobiidae > Lithobius > Lithobius niger. The sequence continues at coordinate 17,248 of JAHWFP010064875.1, forward strand.
TCTGGGCCTTTCAGATTCTTCGGCCAATGTCTATTTCCTAGGCCCATATCGTCGTTGTAGTTGTTGGTACTGAAAGACAAGGTCTTCAGGATTCTAAGTACTTAAAGGAGACTTAGTTGCTACTAATAGTCTCAGCTGCCATTATCTTGTAGAGACCTCTATGCTTATCAGGTCTACCGTCCAAAGTGTAATTCGCAAGTCCAGATTGACGTTGTAGGGATTGGTGCTGAAGCACAAGTTCTCTTAAGGCGGGAATTGGTTGTGAGGGACGAGATTTATAGTTGCTATCGATGCCAGAAGCTTTCATCGTTATGAAATAAGCCTCTGGTACTATGACGTGCTCCTTCCGTAGTCCATTTATTAGGCCCAACTTGTAGACATATGCGCTGACACTGAAGTGAGGGAGAAGATTTAAAACTGTGTTGATGCCTTCACCTTCTATCATCATAAAGGAGGCCTTTAAAACTACCTAACGCTCCACCCAAACATCTGTTTCTTAGGCTCAGTGTAGTCGATGGTTCTGATTGTGTTGGAGGAGAATTTGTTCGGCCAACGAGAAAGAAAACAACAATCTCCCAGTATTTCATGAAAAACAATAAGTGTTGCATAATTCCGTAGACATAGAATAGACTTTTTATAACAGACAAAATTATGCTCTGTGATGTTTTAGCCTTTATAAATTGTTGATAACTTACAGCTCCGAGATTAAATCCAGCTGATAAAAAAGCTTTAGGTGACAAATGCAGAAACTGAAGCCTACCCCTTTGGGTTTTGTCGTGTCACTTTGTGATATTCGTATAGCATTGTTCAGGGTTCGTTGGGATTCTTGAAAGCCTGGAAAAGTCTACGAAAACTAGACATTTCAGTCTTTCCAGGCCTGGAAAAGTACTGGATAAAAAGTGTAGAGTCCTTGAATACTCCTGAAATGATTTCCTACTTTTTATCAGTGCTAGGACAACAATTTGCAAAATACATTAAATATCAACACCTTTGGTTTCTTTTCCTTTGGTAATTATTATCCCTCCCCGCAAAAAAAAATAACACATTTTTACAATTCCTTGAAAAAATGCCTAACTGTGTCCTGGATTTTCAAGTAACATTTTCAGTACGAACTCTGAATGCTGCAGCTTAGAAGATTCTTTTTATGAAAGAAAGTGTCTTACAATCGTAGTGTCGTAAGTCCTGAAATGATTCATGTACATGAACTGTAGCGAAATTTGGCTACGTGTTGAGTAAAATACTATGCTATTAGATGCTGTGCTGCACTCCAACCAGCGTGGTATTCAAATGAAGTTTTTACTAATAAAGGGTAAATGTTAAGTATTTTGAAATTATTTTTCATCAGTGATCTGTTAATTCCAACCCTCTCAAGTAGTCCCTTAACCTTTTCAGCTTAGCAATATTGCTAAGTGTTAGCGCAAGCAAAACAACAAAAACTGTAGCAAGGTACAGCAAGGTACAGAACGTTTAGATTTTGGAGAGAATGTGGAGAGAATTACTAAATATTTACAAATTTGAGCCATACGAATTAGGACACCATCCCATAGGTTTCACAAAAAGCTTCACGAGTTTCACAAACAAGCAAGTCTCACTCTCAGGTTTGTTTATTTATTTATTTAATGATTGCAACGCCCAAAAGAGCAATAAATGAAATATCATAAAATTCAAGACAAAAACAAGAAAGAAAAAACAAGTAAAATGATTTTTTTTTAATTTAACAGTTTAACAAATATGGCTGCATTTTTGAGGCTGACAGTCTTTTCTCAACTTAGCAGCAAAGGATACGTCACCTGTACAAAAGACAACATCATAGCTCAAGTCATTCTAGTCAATGATGGTGCGGGGGAAGAAAGACCCCG
>JAHWFP010064879.1:762-11279 GCA_023313725.1 Lithobius niger
CCCCCCCCCCCCCCCGCCCCGGAATCCCCTAGTGTGTGGTCTAAATATCCCCATCCATACTGCCCCTCCCTTTGAACCCCTGCTGATTTGTTTTGTTATGAAAGTAAATGTCTTTTTTCAATGGAGGACGCTCAAATGGCAGTTTCTCCGTTCTGATACCAAGCGCAATAAACCCAACAACGATCGTGCATGCAGTGATTGTTACTCAACCAACTTTGAAACTTTTCAAGTCGGATCTTAGAGCTAGCTCTATTAAAGCAATATTCCGTTTGTTACTGATTGTTAGACATATTGTTACACACATTGTCGGTCCCTCGCCCTCTTTCATTATAGTGGATGATGCGTTTGCTTGCCCAACCTAAGCGTAGATAGTTTCCAATGAACCCTGGCTATTCTTAAATAAAAAATTTAATGAAATAGTTGGTCCCCCGGCGTAACATACGTCGGTCCAGCTGATTCTTGCTGTTTCAACTCGGCTGTAATAGTCAGCATTATTGAAGCAATAGTGTTTGTTTCTAATTGTTAGGGCGCATATCCGTTCTCATTTTCGGCCGTCCGCCCTTTTTCTTTGCTACCGTGGGAAGAATGAGCCCGCTCGCGCTCTTGCTTTGATCCCTAACAATCCTTTTTAGCTCTGATCCTGAGAAGTCTGCTCCTTAGCGAAATAAATATATAGATTTATTTGACGAGGGCCTTGACTGAGAGTCATACGCCATACGAGATATAGCAGCAGCTAACAATGTCAAAATATTACAACGCTACAACTAGGTTGTACGTAACAATGATGCAACGACGCTTTGCAGGATTAGAAAACAAAAACGAACTCCTTTGATGTTTCAGGTAAATTTTAACTGATCCGAAGTCAAAACAGCAAAGTAACACAAATAAACTTTCCTGTAAGGTTTCACATATCGCAATGTTCATGTACTGCTTAGTCCACGTAAAACCTTACTGCTGTATTCAACCATTAGAAACTTAAATAAAATTAAAACCATATCCCAACTTTAAACATTATTGTAACAATAATTTAGTGTACAACAAAGGCTACACTCGCCTGCTTTCGGGGCAACATTTTTCAGCATCATTCTAATAATGTTGTCTTTTTCATCCTATCGATACATACACCACTTTTCAAGAGTTCATATTCAACACTTCAGGACTGGTATTTCATTTTTATTTTCCACGGTATTTCCAGGTTTTCAAGGACTCCTGAATTACTTAATTTGTAGGGTCTGTACTAAGCACACCAAAAGTATGGTTTATTCGATTTTTCATCGATGTCGTTAGCCAAGTAGAATGAACCAATCAAACCTACCGTGTTTTAAAGTAAAAAATGTAAAAACATGTGAATGCAGCAGTTAGGTTTCACGTGGACTAACATACCAAGTTGGTCTTCTGTAATCCATGCAAACGCACTGAATTTCGCTCGCTCGTTTTCACAAAGTGTAGGTGAATTGTTGACTCACAAAATTGTTAACATTTGTTCGGTCTTTTAGTTGTTTGTCGTTTTGCAGTGGTTTGGTTGGGGTTTGTAGTATACTATAGTATGTAGTGTGGTATATGTGTGGTTGTGTTTGGAGCGCATGGCAATAGGCTAAGGCCTCAATAAAATTACAGAATGGTGTTTTAGTCTATGCCTTGCGGCTGGCGTTTGCTGATTGGCATTGTTGCCTAATAACAATGTAAAACAATAAAACTGATCGTTCAGGGCACAGTAACTCCGAAATGGCTCGGCCAATTGAAATCTATAAGGGCACTTCTCCGGAAGTAGCTCTTTCAAATGAGTTAAGAACCAACGTGGCGAAATTACAAGTCAAAGCCAAAAATGAAACTCACGATTCCAGCTCAAGTCCAGATCTCCAAAGTGACCAATCGGAAATTAATAAAAAGTTGGTACACGTGTTCACAAGTCCAACAAAGCTTGTATATTCAATTTGAGTGGAAACTATTAAAAGGCGGCGGAGGAATTGAGCATTGAAATTTCGGCTTTAACATGGGAGACCGAGGTCAAACCTTACAGTAAAAGCTACCCACTCATGAGGGCATGGTCGGACCCAGTGGCTTATATCACCCACGAGGCAGTTGCCTCAGGGCCCCAGGGAAACCAAACTGGGCCCCCAACAACGCACTTCTCATTATGCAAAATGATTTTTCTTATGCTTCACAGAGTAGTGGCAACTGTTTGACTGTTGCTTTGAAGCAATTTCAATATTAAGAAAAGAAATTATTTTTCTTTCACATTCAGTGTAGTTTATCGTTCCATCTGTTATCGGAGAAAGCTCCTCAGTGTTGCATCTGTAATTTCTCTTGTATCTCATTCACAAAATCTTGCCTTGGACCAATTGCCTTGCCAGGTGGGCATCATATCAGGGTGAAGGGACAATAAGTACAGTCTTCAGGTACTCTTTGTCCCACCGAAATATGCTTCATTAGCAGTAAAAAGGAAGAAATCTCACGGCAAATCAGAGCAGCGTCACCGTTCGTTGCTAGGCTCTGTTGCCATGGCGATCTTCAGCTGTATGTTCGCTGAGCAGAGCATCTACTTTCTAATATTATTCCACACAACAAATAAAACATAAAGGCGGCTAAATAAGAAAAGGCTGTGTTTTTGTGTTACTTTTACGACAGAAGCAAGTATTTTTATTGTCGTGTTTTTCACCTCCTGTCCCACGTTCGTTTCCGTTCTGTGCATTATTTGTGTAGTGTTGATAATAATCGGGCTTACACGCGCCTGTTTATGCTACGTTTTTTAATAATTGTTTTTTTTCGGGGGGGAGGGGGGGGGGGGGCGTGGGGGAGGGGGTGGCTACTATGAAAAAAAGGCTCGACAAGCGACGGGGAGAAACAAAGCTAAATGTATCTCCCTACCACCGAATAACTGGTAAAGAATGTTTTTTTCATCCTAAAAAAAGGTTTTCCTACGAGTTGTTCGGTGGTAGGGGAACACATTTTTATGTTTTTATTTTAACTTTTACTTTACTTTACTTTACTTTACTTTACTTACAGAAAGCGTTACAGTGCCGTTCAGGCTGTGTAACAAGAATCAAGAAAATATTTCATTCATAACAAAGACTAGGTTCCATATAAATAAATAAATAAAAAATTTTAGGGACCACTCAGAGTTTGTCATGGGATGGGGGAAAGAAGTGGAAGTTTGTGGGGGACATTTTTTAGTCCCGCCCCCCTTAATTCGCACTGACAAATTTTGGTTTTCCCCCATCCCTTAAAGGGTTTGGTTTTGTTTTCCTAGTAGAGGCCCCCCCCCCTGCCAGACAATAAAAAAACTTGGCATGAACATGTGTGTATAGGCCAATTATGGCATGTTTTGTTTCATTGCTTTAAATCATGGTAGCACGACATCTGTTGATACTTTTTTTTTTACTCTCAAAAACATCGTAGGCAATCGCAACCAATAAACACAAATTAAAACTCGGTCCTGTCTCAGAACAAGCAACAAGATTAAAACACGAACTTTCACTCGTTACATGTTGATTATCCACTACCGTACTACAAAAATAACGCACAGCATGGAACGAAACACGGTATGGGAAGAATCGACATTTTTTTGTAGTTATGGTCTAACGAAGGAAACACACGGGAACAAAAAATAATTGCTTCTTTCATAAAGGTAATCGAAATACACCTTTATCTTATTTAGCAGCCTTTATGCTTTTTTGTATGCGAAATGTTAGAAAGCAGACGCTCTGCTCATCTACGATACGATGCAGTTGAAGGTCATCATGGCAACAGAGGTGTGCAGCAAAGCCTACCAATGAACGTGTGAGGCTGCTCAAATTTGCAATGAGCTTTCTTCCGTTTTACTTCTAACGAAGCATATTTCATGGGATAAAGAATAGGTTAAATAAGTATGTTCAAATCGCTGTAAATTGTATAAAAGAAAGAAGAAAGCAAGGCCAACAGCGAAAATTGTACACTAGAAATAACCAGGGCCGGATTAATGGGGGTGCTTTGGGTGCTGGGGCACCGGGACATAGACCAAAAAAGGGTCTCAAGGGTGCCTCACGGTAACAGGAAAGTAAAATAAGGTACCACTAGTTATTCCCCGGCGTAACATACGCTGGTCTAGCTGATTCTCGCTGCTTCAACTCGGCTCTAATAGTCAGCATTATTGAAGCAATAGCGTTTGTTTGTAGTGGTCGTGGGGCAACCGGGCCTTCTTCAAAGGCATCCTATGTGGAAGCTTTAGCCTCAAAGGACAGTGCTGCTGCAGGTGTTACAGAGGAAGATTTATTGGGAGGCTCATATGGTGTTGATCAAGAAGCACCACGTGACCTGACGTGGCTAAAGAGACTTTACAGGGGCTGCCTCTCCAATCTCTCCATGGAGCTTTCTCTGGTCATCCTGGCGGACCAGGCAGGACGTCCGTATTTGGTGCAGGACCTCAGAGATACTTTGGCTGAACTCGTCGACTTGCGCCGTGTCAGCGGCATTAGTAGGTTGCGAGCAAACAATGCCTTCCAGGTGTCGTTTGCTGATAGAGAGGCCAAAAGCATTGTGAAGAAAGCAGGCAACTTACTGATAGGCGGTCACCGAGCAGCAACTTACGACTTGCATGATCGAGCGCTTCGGTTCAAGTTGCATTGGCTGCCACTCGATGTTCCTGACTCTGACATTGTGAGGGCTCTTTCGTCCTACGGGGAAGTAGTGGGTTTATCCCATGAACGTTACTTTATTGAGGGGCTCCATCATTGTCGGACGGGAGTTAGGTGTGGTGTATTGAAACTCAAGGATTCGATTGTCGTAGACGACGTGCCTGATGTTGTTTGCGTCTTAGGGATTGCCGGTTTGCTGGCCATAGCTGATAGGCCTCCGAAGTGTTTAAATTGTTTCAAAAGAGGTCACGTGAGGCGTCTGTGCAGTGAAACGTTTTGTAAGGTGTGCCTCAGCTTAGTACCACGAGAGGTGCCTTGTGTACATTTGGCCCCCCCAAAGGTGCCTGATACCGTTTCTGTTGCTCCAGCTGATGATGTGGAGTCTGCGGCCGTTGGACCTCCAGCCAAGGCTCCCATTGCTGTCTCAATTCCGTCTGAGTGGTCGACTCAGCGCCGTTCACGTCGGCGGAAAGCGTCAGTCTCGCGGTCGGCGCTTGCGAGCTCCCCACCTCTTATCAAAGTGGTTGCAGTGGACAATAACCGTTTTTTGCCCTTAGGTGAAAATGAGGATCTCTCAGACCAGCAGATGGCTGATGATAGTGTGGTTTCTACTGTGAGTGTGGTGCCGGTTCCAGTGTCAACTGAGTGTGTGCCCTCTGTAATAGTTGACCCAAAAGTGTGTGTACACGGTGGAAATGCCAATGTGTGTGTAGAGTGTGTTGTCAGTGCTTCGGATTTGGTTTCGGGCGTAGTAATAAATGGCACCGTAGCTGAAGTAGCCTGGCTCGGAAATCAGTTGGGCAAATGAAGTGGAGATTGAGATGACGGTGTCAGATGGTGAGTTAGGTTCGTGTGGGTCAGATAGTGAGGCCAGCAATGCGAGGCACAGCAGTGGTTCTAATGCTAGTGAAAATTTAGTTCCCTGTGTGGAGGGAGACAGTGAGCAACTTTAAGTACGTGTGTCTCTGTAGTGTTGTGTGTTTCACTCTGTCATTTTCACCCTGTGTGTGTGGAATGCTAGGGGAGTGGCTAATAAGGGTGAAGATGTTGAAATTTTAGGATCTAAGGTTGAAATTTTGGGCTTGGTAGAAACTAGGCTCCCACCCAATGTGGTCCCTGTTTTGAATGGGTTTGTGGGTATGGCAGGCCCTGGTCGGTCGGGGGTCAGAGTTTATGTTCGGGATTGGATTCCTATGTGCACCCTCCCCTCCACCCCCTGTCGTGGAATTAATGCTTGTGTTTTTAGAGTTTGGTGGGGGAGGGAGTGGGTCACTGTAGGAATTTTGCACATAACAGGAAGCATTTCTCGGGCGGCGTGGGAAGGGTGGGTGTCGTCACTCCCTGGTCCTCTTCTTTTGGGTGGGGATTTTAACGCCCATCATTGGCAATGGGGGAGCACTCGTTGCGACAGCAGGGGTCGGGTCATTGCCAATAGTTTGGATCGGTTCAGCCTGACTGTGGTGCAGGACGGGACACCAACATTTGTCCGCCGCTATAGGGGGGTCATCCAGGAATCGACTTTGGATTTGTTCCTTTGTACCAGTAGTTTGGCCACTCATGCTGCGTTCGAGGTGTCAACAGACCTGCGGGGGAGCGACCATTTTCCTGTGGCGTTGTCCTGGAACATTGGGAGGGGGAGGGTACTTGACAGCCTCGCCCGTTTAGCCCGTCCGGTGGTAGATTCAGGGGATTTTGCACCTTGGGTGAAGAAGTGGATTGGGGAAAGAAAGGGAGGGGGTGTTCGTTGTTTGGCTAGAAGAACCCGACGTGATGCTGTGTGGTGGACACATGCTTGCGTCGTAGCTGTCAGGGATAGGCGTCGAGCTTGGCAGAGGTTTCTGCGGTCTCGCTGCGATGCTAGGTGGTACGAGTACGTTGGAGTGGCACAGGAGACGAGGTTCCTCCTCCACAAGGAAAAAGCACAGTTTGGGGCAAGACTTTGTGCTAAAGTCTCTGAGGGTCTGCCGATTTCCAAGGTCTGGGCTCTAGTGAGACCGCAGGATGCTCGTCCAGCCATCGCCTGGGTTTTCGGCGGGACTGGAGAGGTCTTGCGCGGGCCTTGCATGGCTGAAGCGTTTAATGCAAACTTCGCAGAGGTGTATGCTAACCCTAAGGGTCCTCCTCCACCTCGAGGTGCTGGGGGGGACCCCGGGGGAATGGATGGCTCGGACTCCCTGCTTACCCGGTTGGAGCTCTCGGCGGCTCTCGCAGCCTGTCATAGTGACAGTGCAGTGGGCATTGATGGAGTGTCCTACGCGGATCTGCAGGATCTTAAAGAGGATGGCAGCCAGGCTCTGCTTTCCTTTTATCAGAGTCGGTTTGACGGGGCCCTCCCGCCACGAACTTGGATGTTCTCTGTCTTGACCCCGGTTCTTGGTAGGGGGAAGGTGCGCTCGGCCGTTAGGAGTTACCGGCCTATTGCCCTTCTGTCTTGTTCCCGTAAGGTTTATGAGAGGATGTTGGTGAACAGATTGGTGTGGCAAGTCGAGAAGTCTGGGCGTCTGTTTGGCGCCCAATTCGGCTTCCGGAAGCATCGGGGGGCACAGGATGCGATGCTATTCCTTGAATCAGGGATACGCGAGGTCTGGTTAAATGATAGCATCGCAGTGGCCGTGTTCCTTGACATCAAGGCGGCCTATGACATGGTGGATGTGTTGTGGGTCGGTCATGAACTCAGCGAGTTGGGTGTTAGCTACAAGGTGAAGGCAGCGGTTCTGGCTCTGCTCGGTCAGCGTGACTTTGCTACCAGAGTCGGCTCTGTTTGGTCGGGGGTGAGAACCACCGACCGGGGGCTGCCCCAGGGTAGCTGTCTCAGCCCGGTGCTGTTTGCTTGTGTTATCAACTCGGTCTTGGTGGAGATGGGCCAGGCAGTGAACGTTGTGGCTTATGCAGATGATGTGGCTGTCTGGCTCACAGGTAAGGATCTATTGGTGATCCTTTCGGCATTGGAGGTTGCCATTAATTGTGGATCGAAAGCTCTCGCTGCCAGAGGTCTCCAGCTGTCGAGTGCCAAAACTGAGCTTATGGTTTTCAGGCGGGGCCAAGGCTGTGAGGCATCAATCAAGGTGGATGGTGTCTTGGTACATTCCTCTCTTAAGGTCCGGTACCTGGGCTACTGGCTCGACCCACAACTTAGCTGGGTACATGATGCGGCCGCTGTTCGTAAAAACGTTGCGGCCCGCCTTGGTGTGCTGAAGTCTCTGACGGGCAACAGGTCGGTCGCAAGGCGTTGTACTATTGTCAATTTCTACAGGGTGTACTTGCGCTCCTGTGCAGATTTTCATGCCCCGATGTTGGTCAGTTCACGGCAGGCCATCGGTGGACTCCAAGTGGCTCTGAATGAGTGTCTTCGGGTAGTCACAGGTTGCTTGCCTTCAACGCCTGTGCTTGCTCTTCACGTTGAGGCTGGCGAGTCCCCAATCGAGTTTCGGGCGAAGGAGTTGTTAGTTAGGCTCTGCCAGCGAGCTATTGCAAGGGGCTGGTCGGACCCACTTTCCAAAATCCTCCGGGATTACATGATTTTGCCTCAGGGAGCCCGTGCGCTTCTGGGTTCTCCGGGTTTAGGTGCTACCCTCTTGTGTCGGGAGGGTCTGATTGACCTTCCGACACCTGTGTTTGTCCACCCTAAAGCTCCTTGGGTGTGGGGCAGTGCTGCCGAGTCTGCTTTGTTGGATCCATTAGTTCCAGTACACCTGCCGAATACTTGTGCCCTTATTTTCTGTGATGCTTCCTTTTTGGTGTCGGGAGTGGGAGGGGTGGGTGTGTGTGTCCCACGGTTGCATCTTGAGTTCGGCTACACCGTGAGAGGCCTCCCGTCGGCTTTTGTGGGCGAGCTTGCGGTAATATCGGTGGCCCTTGATGTGGGGGATAGCCTTTAGTTCCCAGATTTCTGTGTGCTGACAGATTCCCTGGCGGGGCTTGGATTCCTCAGGAGCTGTTTCCGTTCTGTTCAGTGCTCGCACCCGATTGCTTGGGAAATTGGGTGGAAGCTGTTCACGTTGAGCCTCCAGGGAGTGAGTGTGTCGATTGGTTGGGTCAGGGGGCATTCTGGTGTATTCGGGAATGAGCAAGCAGACGCTATGGCCCGCCGGGGGTCAGGGGGTGGATGCACGGAACTTTGCATTGCTCTCGGCCCTCGCGACTTGCGTCCTGCTGTGAGCAAGGTCTTTCGGGGTGACTGGGCGGCCGCCTGGGTCGCTAGTGAGACGGGAAGGCGGCTTTTTGCGCTCCATCCTTCGGTGGCTGCCCCACAACTCCTGAATCGGTTTTCCCGTAGGGATGCGGGCCTGTTGTCACGTCTGCGTACAGGCCATGTTCAGCTTCGGGCCCATCTAGCTCGGCTTGGATGGGCACGTTCGCCAGTGTGTGAGTGTGGGAAGGGGAAAGAGACCGTCCAGCATTTTCTTTTGAATTGCCCCCGTTGGGTGTCTCAACGCCGCTTCGTCAGTAAGGGAGAGGGGGACCCTCTCCAGGGAATTCTTGGGGTCCCGCCACACACTGTCCCGGGGAGTCTCGGTCGGGTGCTTGGTTTCTGCCGGGCCACTCGGCGGTTTCAATGGCTATAGCAGAAGAATTGTTCATTCAAGTAATTTGTTTTTTTCCTTACTTGGCTTTGTCTTCCCTTGTTTGGCCTGTCTCCCCTACAGTCCTGTGCCGGGGCCGTAGGGTTAGTGTCGTGGTGGATGGTCCTCTGTATTCGCTGTCAGTGGTGAAAGTTTGCAGTTGTGTTCAGTTGCGTATTTGGCCGTACGGCTGTGGACGGTATTTTATTCAGGTGGCTCCAGTTCTATATGTGCTTTAGGTTAGTTTGTATTTTAGGTTAGTTTGTTAGGTTAGTTTGTAAGTAGTTAGTAAGTAGTTTTATTGTAGAGTGAGCGGATGGCTTGTAGGCCTTAAGGCTCAATAAAACAAATTCAAATTCAAATTTGTTTCTAATTGTTAGGGCGCATATCCGTTCTCATTGTCGGACGTCCGCCCTTTTTCTCAAATCTCAAATCAAATCATTTATTACAGGAATCTAAAGGTCCGTGACCATACATCCCATATAACTTATGGCTAACTTATTATAACACCAGAAAACCAGAAGAACAGCGCCCATACAGTACCCCGAGATAGCCCGAGACCAAGGTGCCCCCTGGGATCTACATCTCACTGAATCTCAGTGAACCTCCTTGTAGCTCTACAGAAGGACAAAACTGCACTGACCCGGCTCCGGAGAGCAGCTCCCCCTTCCTCCTGACCTTCATCCAGCAATGACAACACTTTCCTAAAATCACCCTGGGCGGAACGGAGCGGGATTCGGCGCAACCCCTCCCACCGTGGACAAGTGAAAAGAAAGTGTTCGACAGATTCATCCTCAAGCCCACAAACACAGCGGGGCGTCGGAGACCACCCCAAACGGAACATGTGAGCTCGCAGGAGGACGTGCCCCGTCCTCAGACGAGACAAAACACCGGCCTCCCGTCGGGACAACCGATCCAGAAACCGCGGCCTCTCAACCGACGGGTGGATCGCAAACAGTCTCCTCCCGAGTGTTCCTCTAGCCCACATGGCATTCCAGGCAGCTGACGCGACTCCATCCAAGACAGGTGACAAATCTCTTGCAGCCAAAACAAAGGATGCCACATGGGTGCCCTGAAGACACTGGGCCCCATGGCGGGCTAGATCATCGGCCAATTCATTCCCAAAGCAACCCTTATGCTCCTTCACCCAGGTCAGCGAAACCTCATGTCCCGCCTGAAGCACAGCAACAAGCATCTTGCCAATACCATACACTACCGGGTGGCTGACATCAAGCGACTCGAAGGAGCGACGCAGAAACTGAAGACCAGCAGCTGAGTCAGAGATGACCCGAAACCGCTGCAACCTCAAATCAAGCGCCAGGTCCAAGGCCAACGAAACAGC
>JAHWFP010064887.1:0-11283 GCA_023313725.1 Lithobius niger
GTTGGCGTAAGGTTGCACCCCTTTCCTCTTTCTGTGGGTGTGTTTCGCAAAGAAAAGAAAGATCGGATTTTTTTTTTAATAAATGGTATCTTACTTCACTTGAAATGATTTAAAGTTCAAAGTCACAATAGTTAAGTTTCAGGAAAATCATTTGGCATACACTTGATGAGTGAAATATTAAAAAATTCCGATACAACCTTTTCCTTTGCAACAAGCCTGCATAGCAAGGGGAAGGGTGCAACCTTACGCCAACTAGATGTAGGAAAGATGACGTCACGGCCTCCCCATGGCCAGAGCTCGTGCTGTTTTAGTCGGGATAGGTGACTTAAAAGTGGCAGTTGTTTTTATTTATTTAGACATTATTATCATGGCAAGCGAGATTTTATAACACTTAAGGCCCGTAGTCTGAACGCTTACTTAGTACTTGACTTGAACTAGAGAAGGTGCTTAAGTATGCGATGGTATTCTGTAACCTTACTTAACTCGAGCACTGACTCCAATCCTAAGTAACTTAAAGCCGTACTTGAGAATGGTATTCTGAACGAAAACTCCGACTTCAACCAATGCTCAAAGTCAAGTTTCAAGCACGGAATCTCGAGAAAGGTACGAGGTATGCTCAAGTCTCCCCTTAAGCAAAAAGCGGCTTCGCTGCTAGACCGTTGTGCATTTTGGCAGCCCTACATATCACAGGGGCTCGTCACAATATACGCGTACGTGCGGGCCAACAAACAACGCGCGCAGCAACACTATAGTAAGAGAAAAAGAAAAGGGAAGGCAACATGGCCGCCATGGAACACACAAAAAGAAAGGCATTTTTTATTTACGACAATAATCGGTCCTTTCCACGCTGGCCGATTGTGTTTTCAATTGCACAATTGTAAACCTGAGACATTAATTGTTTTAAAAAACCACTTGTTGATGTTATAACTGTGACCTGCGTTTTTTAATTATTGCCGATACGAACACGTACTGGCCAATTGTACACACAACGACATCTCTTGGGGTCACAAAATCCGATGCTTTCATCACGACACACGAAAATAAACTTTTGGTGAGTTTATACACTAACCTTAATAAAACTTAACTGAACTGCATTAACTTAACCCCTACAATCTGTATAATTTGCCGCAGCGCACAAAGTAGTAGCGATCTGTCAAAAATAACGCCATCGCTTCAGCCGTGTTCGCCATTCAAATTCCATTCCATTCATTACCAACAGCGACCGGAAGTAATGGGATTCGATGCTGCTACAGGCTCCTCGCTTGCCGGTTGATTGTTAATTCAAAAGCTTAAAAAGGACAAAGCAGTTGAACTTACACAACTGACCCAATAATGAATTGGTTAATTAAAAAAAAATAGATTTACGTTCTTTTAATACCATTTAGAACCTCAAAGTTATTCTTTAGCAGTTTTCCGTTTCTTTTGTTGACAGGACCGGTACTTCCGGCTGCACTAGTTGCTGAATGGCGAACATGTTTGAACGACTATTTGATGCCCGGTCAACATCATGTAGCTTGTTTCTGATTGGTTGGCCGGAATCACAGTCCACAGGGGCGCGCTTAGCGCGCACTATTATATACATCGAAAATTAGTGTAATCAGAAATAGTATGACGCAAGCATTTGTGAAACAAAGATCAAATTAATACCACTTCTTTGTTTCACAAATACCTGTGTCTTACGTACAGGCCCAGAATCCGAAACTGAAACTAGGACTCCGTTTAAAACGCCAATCAGAACCGAGCGACACCATGTTGACCGGACATCAAATAGTCGCACCTCTTGAACGATTCCTGTATTTTCAATGGGTCGCGGCTTTTTAGAACTTGTACCTCCATACGTAAACAGTGTAGGGGAAATTAAAGGTCGCTGATCGAAAGGAAATTCTTTAAAAATGCAGTTCAGTTAAGTTTTATTAAGGTTGGTGTATAAACTCACCAAAGGTTTACGTGTGTCGTGGTGAAAGCATCGGATTTTGTGACCCCAAGAGATGTCGTTGTGTGTACAATTGGCCAGTACATGTTCGTATCGGCAATAATTAAAAAACGCAGGTCACAGTTAGAACATCAACAAGTGGTTTTTTAAAACAATTAATGTCTCAGGTTTACAATATTGTGCAATTGAAAACACAATCGGCCAGCGTGGAAAGGACCGATTATTGTCGTAAATAAATAATGCCTTTATTTTTGTTTGTTCCATGGCGGCCATGTTGCCTCCCTTTTCTTTTTCTCTTACTATAGTGTTGCTGCGCGCGTTGTTTGTTGGCCCGCACGTACGCATATATTGTGACCAGCCCCTGTGCTACATATGGCGGGGCAATTGCGGTGACGATTACCAGGCTTTCCGTACGGTGGACATTTCGTCATGTGGTAGAGAACAATTGCTACGTCTTCTTTTGGCTGGAGTGCAGAGAGCAAAGTAGTATGCAATTGTATGCGTTAAGGTTTATACTGATGGCAAATTCAAAGGGAATAAATTCATATTTGCCATTTGTTTTTACAACCGGTTTACTTTTTTTTATTTTGTTTCCATAATAAACAATAACGTAAACACATAAACACTATGAAGCCACTTCTACAAAATCAATCTTAGCAATATGAGTAGACTGCATAAAAAGGAAATCTGTATTAACATAACTTCTCAAGAATTAAAAGTAAATACAAAATATATAAATGATAGACAGCTTAAGTTGTCATCAACCAACACCTAACTATCGTGTTTAGTTCCATAGGTCTTTTTCAATGGTCCACATTTCTTTAGTATCAATTTTATTAAACTAAACATTCTAAAGTTTACGTCCATAATTGTTGTACACCAGCAATGGCTTAATGTAAGCTTTATTTCTGTTATATTTCTTGCTGTTCATTCTTTTTCGTGTTTCTTCTTTATAAAGGACAAGAAACGCTCTCACTATTTTCGTGCATCCCACGCGATAGCTTTCTCAAAATTTACGTACATTTCAGCGACTGTGCCAAACCGCCTCATACGACGAAAAAAAAAATAGAAAAAAAAAATGCGTTTGCAATATTTGCATATGTTTGAACTAATGTTGTACAACTGAATCATACAGGAAAGCTAACATGGAGGCAGTCACCAACACACATAATTTCGTAATTGTTCAATTCTTAAGTTTTTAATTATATGCCTCTTACGTATAACGAACTTATTTTAGTTAAAAAGAAATACCTGTGAGTGTGTTTCAGTACCGGTATTTTTATCGTCGAGTTTTGCATGTAGGTTTTAAAATGAAAAAAGGAAAGTTTTGAATAAAGACACTAGATAAAACCCACGGGCGTACATTAATGCAGGTCAAATTATTTTCTAGCCTAAGACGTAATATTGCAACTTTCAGTTCAGTGTAAAGGCATTTATATTTAATTACAAAAATTATATAAGGATGTTTACGTAAAATAAGTACGGGTAGCAAGCGGATTTTGGCGTTTGCATAGTGTCGTATTTCATCAGCAGATGGCGGTAACACTTTCACTTTCGGTATCGCTGTTCCATTCTTGCTCTTGCGGTTATTAATTTCGTAAAACCAATAGCGTTAACACCAATGCCTTTACAAATGGTTCACTGTTCTTGATTCCCAACTTGTATGCGTGTTTACATGGAGTTAGCACCGTATTTTGTCGATAATGTGCGTGTTATGTTTTTCTACGGAAGCTTATAGGAAATTTCTTCGTAACTTAGGAACGGTATTCTGTAACTCGTGCGCGGCTGAGCATGACTTGAGATCTCTTGACTCGTACTTGACTTGAGCAAGAGATCTCAAGTCAAGTACGAGTCGTCGTTGGGAATATGAAATTCGTATATGACTTCAATCCGTGCTCAGTGGATTCGTACTTGGGGCCATGTACTGAGTCAGCGTTCGGAATATGGGCCAGGAGTCACCTATCCCGACTTATACCGATTTCGCATTGGTAAATTCAAGCGGCCAGGCCGGACTGGAGCGGGCCGGCCAGTGCCAATCGGGGCCAGTGCTGGTCCGGCCGATTTCGCATTGGTAAATACAACTGTCCCCAGCCCTCCTTGGCACGGCCAGGTCCACTTGAATTTACCAATGCGAAATCGGTGTTAAATGGCATGAGCTCGCGCCATGGAGAGGCTGTCACATCAACTTTCTTAAAGCCACTTGGGCAATGCCGCAATTAAGACGCCCAGGAAGCAAGGGGGCCCTAAATTCAAAGTGGGGGCCCACATTTTTACACAAAATTACTCTAACATAGATCACAACCTTGAACCCAAAATTGTTTTTTCTTTTGTGGCCCTACATTTTACTCTTGCACCCCCCTTTGAAAAAGACTAGTTGCAGCATTGCACTTGGGGTGAGGTCACACCATTCCCCTTGTAATTAGTTTTTATTAGTTGTGACTTGTTTGCCACTGACATGACGACTACTAAACGTATTTACTACAGCATTGTCGAATCTAGGAAAAAAGGCCGCGAAAAAAGCAACGGAGAAAAAAGCCCGGAAAGATAAGTGGATGGAAAAAAAAGGCTCGGAAAATAAAACCCCGGAAAAAAAAAACTGATGCAGAAAAAAGCCGCTGGAAAATAAGGCCACGAAATCAAGCTGGTTGATTTCCCTGCCAGACATTAGGCTAAAGAGACCGGCCTTCATTGGTACGTTAGCCCACGGCAACGCTGTTTTGTTTCTGGCGCAGACGGACTGGAATGCGGGAAGAAAGAAGACGTCACTCCGCGCACTTAAAAACGGGATTTTTTCCAATTTAAAAATTCGTACGGCTTAAGCACGTTCCAGGACCTAAACTAACGATAAACAAATCCATTGTTGGAGGGTTTAATTCCCTTAAACTCCCAATCGTTAGTTTACAAATTGGTCTTTCGTGGAAGCGTTGACAGCAGACACGAAAAGTAATCGCAGATGACGTAAGTTTCAAAATGAACAGTAAAATTAATTGAAAAAATAGTAGATGATGAAATATTAATAGTACGGTCAGTTAGCCATATGAACCTGCATTTTGTGATAAAAGCATGAAATTTGGTACAGTGGTAACTTGTACCAAGTAAAGTAAATTAAGCCGAGGAGACATCTAGATTTCGGCCTTGGGGGAGCCCTAGCCCTCTCCCCCTCCGCATCTCCCATATAAAACTGCCAAAATCCGTATTTTTTGTGATAAAAGCTTGAAATTTGGTACACTGGTAGATTTTACCAAGTCGAGTAAATTAAGTCAAGAAGTCATCGCGATTTCGTCCTGGGGGTAGCCCTAGCCCCTCCTCCCCCCCCCCCCCCCCAACGTTCACCCCCATCCCACACATAAAATGCCAAAATACGTAATTTTTGTGATAAAACGTTGAAATTTGGTACCCTGGTGGCTTTTGACAAGTTGAGTATATTAAGTCGAGGAGAAAATCTTTCTTGGACGGTGTTGTGCTGTAAAACTATCAAGACTAACTCCTTAACCGTAAACGAATCAAAAGAATAATGTGAAGCAAACATTTTCAGCACACAATTCTGGACAAGAAAGGTGATATACATATTTTAGGTAAAAGCAACCATTGAACAGCAAAATCGTATTTCAAGTTTACCCCCCTTAATTTACAGGAGTGCTCCATTGTTCAATTGGTTGTTATAGTGACCTTCGGTTTCAAAGTTGTATTGCGAGCTGTCCAATGGCCCGAAATGCACATGCTTAAGATTTTCTGAAAGGCGGGGATCTATTCTTTCCATAAATCCTATAGCCGAAATTGTTTAACTTTGATAGGGATCGTCCTAAGTCAATTCAAAGCTTTCAAAGTGGTCTTGCGATTCCTCTAATAGCCCGAAATAGACATGCTCAGGATATTCTGAAAGGTGGGCTACTCTTCCCACGAATCCTAACCGAAATTGTTTAGCTTAGATACAAATACAAATAATATGAGCATTACAATGGCACTTTGAAATTGAAACTAGCCGCTACACCAATTACAGCTACACCTTATTAACGTGCTTAGAACGGTCCCTATCTAAGCTAAACAATTTTGGTTAGAATTGATGGAAAGAATAGATCCCCACCTTTCAGAATATTCTAAACAGTTCCATTTCGGGATATTAAAGAGCTCGCAAGAGCACTTTGAAAACAAAAATCACCATACGATTTCGCCTCTACGCCATTACATTTTCCCTTTTAAATGGGCGAAGGACGGCGCCCATTCAAGCTAAACAATTTCGATTAGGATTGATGGAAAGAATAGATCCCCACCTTTCAGAAAAGCCGAAGCATGTCCATTTCCGGTTATTAGAAAGCTCGCAAGGTCACTATAACAACCAATTCAACAATGGAGCACACGTGCAAATTAAAGAGGGGTAAACTTGAAATACGTACATTATTGGTGTTCAATAACGCTGTTTCTATCAAAAAAATGTATATCAACTCTCTTGTCCAAAATTGTGTGCTGAACGTTTTTGCTTCCCAATATCCTTTGATTTGTTGATGATTAAGGAGTTACAGCCAAAAAACCGTTTTCTTGGGGGTAAATCAACCCCCCCCCCCCCGGGGGGGGGGGGGGGGGGGGGGGTTGAACTTGCTACCATAGCTATTTCTTCCCAGTTACCCTTCATGTGCATCCATACCAAACTGCATGCTTTTCACAGAAAGTAAACAATTCAACCCTCCAGCCGCTCTGCTAATAGGACGATGCATTTGCCATTTTTGGAGCTTGATTTACCTAATCAAGCTCCTATACACTAGCAAGCGAGGTCGGCATGGTATGAATCCTCCTCATCACCGAAAACCGCTTTTCCTACATAAATTGGACTGCGCATGCGCCGACTCTGACATCATGTATTTGTGATCTCTGAAATCAACATGGCTGTCGTCGTCGATCCGACGAATCGACGTAACTCTGGACCACCTGGACTAACAAACTAGTGAATACTTATTATGAAACGTAAGTGGGACTGCTCCGAACGTAAAAATTGTATTTGAGTGTATTATGCTACAATTGGCAATGTGAAATTTACGTTAGGCTCGCTAGATAGGTGCTAGAAGAAACGATCGCGGTCCTATGCGCAAGGCCAGCTGAAATAGTAGCTGCTTCCTGGATCAACTCTTATCTCAGCCGGCCTTGCCTATGCGCGACCTGGCGGCGTAGACCCGTATGCCGCCACGCCACATCACGTCACGCCACCGCCGCCGATGATTTTCCCAATATTCCGCACGCCGTTGCTGATGAAAAATTATTTTGGCACTCCGCCGCTGCCTGCCGCCGTTAAGTTTGCGGCGCGCCACGCCACTAGGTAGTTTTGCATTTTAATTCAAAATTTCAGTTTTAACTTTTTAACGAGTTTTTCACGATCTGAGAAACCTTAAAACAAAAAAGGTAAGAAAGATGAAAATCCTTGAAATGGCAAAACGAAACTCAAAACAAACAAATGTGTTGAAGTACTTACTCGTCATAGTGTGCTAGTTATTTTTCACATTCGTGCAATGAGATTGGAGGTGTTAATGTTTTACACTTTTAACAATCTCCTGCTACAGGTCAGCCACGATTACCAGCCCTCAGTCGGTTTGCATGCATAGCATTCCCATCAAAGACCATAGCCATAAGTTACGTTTATTTCTAACAACAATAAAAATTCCTAAACATTGTGATCATTCTGACTACCACAGGGCCTCGTCACAAAATATTTGTAGAACAGCGTTTTTTGTGGTGGTTGTAGTTGTTCAAAAATTGTTCTAGGCCTGGGTGTCAACCATTTAGTAGAATGGAGCCCCAAACAAGCAGAAATTTCTGCTATTTCGCTTGCTGAAACCATATTCGTTTCGCCCTTGTCAGTTGTAGTTGTGTCTTTTTTTCGTCCCGCCAAGTAAAAATAGGGTGCCGGTAACAGAAACTGCATACTGTTATTTAAACCCAAAAAAATTAGCATCAATAAGCCTAACTAATAACCCTTCTTCCCGCCATACAAAAAATCTTACATTTTTACTTTTTTGGGGCGGAGGGGGAGGCGCCCCCCCCCCACCACTGCCGTCCATTGAACATTCGAGCCTTAGCTTGCAAATTTTCAACAACGGTATGTGCTATCACATGTGCCGTACAAAATCAAGCTCCATAGATTACAGTTGTGTTCTTGTTAATCCATTTTGTTACAGCACAACAAAGCCCAAGAAACATTGTCTCCTCGACTTAATTTACTCAACTTGATAAAATCTACTAGTGTACCAACTTTCAAGCTTTTATCACAAAAATACAGATTTTGTCAATTTTGTATGAGGGAGGGGAAGGGGGGCTAGGGCCCCCCCTCCCCCAGACCGATGTCGCTATGTCTCGTCGACTTAATTTACTCAACCTGGTAAAATATACCAGCGTACCACTTTCAAGCTTCTATCACAAAAAATACAGATTTTGTTAATTTTGTATGAGGGAGGGGGAGGGGCTCCCCAATGCCGAAATCGCGATGTCTCCTCGACTCAATTTACTCACCTTGGTACAAACTACCATTGTACCAAGTTTCATGCTTTTATCACAAAATGCAGGTTTAGGCCGATTTTAGCACCTTACTGCCTGCACTATAATTGATAGTGCATTAACAGTTCAGGTCTAATCGAAAACTTAGGACAGGCTCTGACTACCCCGAGGAATAGTGGCGTAACTGCAATGAGGCAGAGGAGGCAGCCGCCTCTAGGCCCACCGACTTTGGGGGCCCCCATCACTGGCCTCAATTTAAAATTTTTTTGTAACCACAAAATATTAAGAGATTAAGTTATTGCTATAGTTTTGTGGAAAAAAGTTGTGTCGCGTGTTGCAAAAACTTAATTGTTTTATTTTTTTAAGAAGAGGTGGGCTCTTCTCGATTCTCGCCTTATGTGACAAAAACTGCAAGTTTTGTTATGAAGGGGCTCTCGCCTTGTGTTGCAAAAACATTTTTCTTATGAAGGGGTGGGCCTCTATTGGGCTTTTGCCTTCTTGTGCTGCAAAACTGAATTTATTTATTTTTTTAGTGTAAGGGGACCTCCACTGGGCTCTCACCTTGTGTGGCTATAACTGATTTTTTTTTTAGGGGGGGGGGGGGGGGGGGGGGCGCTCTACGTCACTGCCGCCACCGGGCCCTAATTTTGAAGTTAACGATTCTGCCCAGGAACCGTCACTGGCGTTAACTGGTGTTAAATGGTGTTTCGTTAAATGGTGTTCCTTTGCATTCGGGACATAGCTAAAAAAAATAGAAAACACAACATTTCTTTCGTTTCGTTCATTAACAAACCTTTCGACAACTGACAGTTACCGTCTTTTGCCATGATGCGTGGAACTTAGGTGCGAATACATGTCGAAGCTTCTTGCATCATAAAATTTTGATGGAACCCATTCATACTTTCAATTTTTTTTAATAACAACTATTATGGCTCACCAGTTCAAGATAGCTCTTTAACTGGTCCAGTCTGTGCTGAGCTTGGCATTACAGTCATAGAAAGTTACAGAACGAAATTAAATTTCTGGAACTTATTCCCTGTTTTTTTTTTCGAATAAAAAGATGAAGACTTGGGGAATGACATGTAAATGCATATTGCTTTAAAGAAAAATGAAAACAATTTGTTCCTTAGAAATAAACATGACGGAAAGCCAACTGGGCTGGCCGCAGTATGCCACAGTTCGCAGTGTCAGTATGGTTCAGCGGTAGGACCTCAGCCTTTGGTTTCAAAGGTCGTGGGTTCAATTCCCCTCTCAAACAGTCTGACATTTAAGTCCAAATGGCAACGTAAATAGGTTTGCATCCGTATTTATTTATGTTCCTTAGAAAGGTCGAGGACAACAAAGTTGTAAAGATGCAAAAGTTCAGACGAAGTCTTACATGATGAAGTGAGCAAACTAAAAGTAATTTAGTGGAGGACTTTTCAAAAAATCGGCTGACGAGGAGGAATTTCTTTATAAATAGGAACACTTAATAATAAATGAAGAAACATAATGGAGCCAGCATCGTAAACAGCTAGAATGACGAGTAAGCAGCAATATTGAAGAAAAAAATTCACGTGCCATAAGAAGGTTAAGAACTGAATACGACTCTTCCGATTGGGCAAAGTAAAAAAAAAATCCAAAGAAATAAAATTTTCGGAAAAAATCCAGAGAAAAAAAAACAACACATCTATCTACATAATAGTAATAATCTACATAATCTACATCTACATAATAAGGTCGTTGAAAGTAAGTATAAGTAAACAATCACTTTAATTGCTTTTCATTCTTCGTGCACGTGTTATGTCTTTACTATGGTGCCTAAAAATTCCGTTTAAAACGTTGATTATTGATGGGTAAAATGAAAGAATTCGTGTTTCAGTTCAAGGCATATAGTTTCGAATCAAACTAAGCCACGTTGTTTATTTCGAGGCCAGGCCTCGAAATTGGCACCTAAACACGATGGAATGGCTTACTTATTTTGTAAATGCTGGCTTTCAGATCTGAGCAGAATTGTTTCAAACTGCACACCAACAATTACTGCGGAACACGAGGTTTACTATTGCTATCTTGCAGAGTGGCCGACAACAAGTGAAAACAAAATAATAATGAGGCATTGTTTTGCCGGCCGATTTGCTTTCTGCCTCTCCCACAAATAAAAATGTTAAAGCCGCCAGGCTAAAGATTTCAACACCAACCGTCAGCACAACGAACTTCAGCAAACAATACAACGTTATTAGCCAGCGCAATTTTTTTCAGACAACGATGCAGAAAAATGCATCGACGTGCCAATTTTTAAAACGGTGCATCCACTGACTTGCGTCACGGGATGTGCTGACTGAGTGAGCGAAGCGAACGAAAATCAGCGTTTGTTAGCCTGTGTGCAGAAAAATTGGATTGAAGAAACTTAACTCGGTGAAACACGATGGAATGGCTTACTTATTTCGTAAATGCTGGCTCTCAGAGCTGAGCAGAATTGTTTCAAACTGCATACCAACAATTACTGCGGAACACGAGGTTTACTATTGCTATCTTGCAATGACTTGCAACTGACTTGCGACTGACTTGCGACTGACTTGCGTCACGGGATGTGCTGACTGAGTGAGCGAAGCGAACGAAAATCAGCGTTTGTTAGCCTATGTGCGGAAAAATTGGGATTGAAGAAACTTAACTCGGTGAAACATGGACATACACATGAGCAACCAAACCGTGCCAGTGTTGCAAACGGTGCACCTAAGACAGCCGTGCGCAGCACAGGCTTCCTCTAGTATACAGGGTGTTCGGAAATTGGTGTCAAATATTTTGAGGGTCCGCTGTGTGATCAAAGATAAGAAGAAAAAGTCCTATAAACATGGGTCCGGAAATGCACCAGTCTTTAGTTACAGCCCCCC
>JAHWFP010064888.1:0-21042 GCA_023313725.1 Lithobius niger
AAAAAAAAACTATTACTTGTTTTGTTGTAGAAAGTAGACAAGATGTCAGAAGGAATAAGCAAATGCGGACGTGACAAACCTGGACCATTAAAGGTAAATTGCCTTAACATTGCTGACGTGTCGTTAATAATGCCAGTTGGACGTTTACTGGAAATGAAAATAAAAACCTTATTACATTACCGTAATGTTTGAAAAAATGAATTCCAAAGGATAAAATAATTGTCAATAAATATGCAACAAATTTATTTAGTTATTTATTTAGTGCAATTTTGTTAGTTATGAAAAGGCAACCTATGTTATTTATTGCAGTTGCAAGGGCAAATTGTGTAATTTTTGTATAGTGTTTAAAAAGAGCAACCTATGCAGTATTTCGTTGTTTATGTTACAACTTTAAAGTGTACCTTATCAGAAAAGGGTGTTAAAAACAGCTTTTAATACCTATGTGCTGAATATGAAAAATTCCTGAAGCATAGTTAAATAGGTTATGTTAAATGTCGATTTTTTTTGTAAATTTTGCAATAAATGTTGTGTTTCAGGCAATGTACAATTGTACAGGGTCGTCCACAAAAAACTGACGACCCAACATTTTGTACGTCCAACTTTTCTGGTTAGCACCCCTCAGAACCAGGAGAGGACAGAAATCTTCCGTTTTAGTAGATTTGATTTCTGTCCTATCCTGGATCTGGGGGGGGGGGGTTCTAACTAGAAAAGTTGGACTTAGAAAATGTTGGGTCTTCAGTTTTTTTTGGACCACCATCCATGTACGTGAAATTTTGATGTGCAGCCTCTGTATTAGTCTTGGGTACAATCACTAGTTGCTAGTGAAGTGGGATTGTCCTGGACACAAAATTTCCAGTAGGCGACAGTACGTCTGTACTCTACATAAAGAAATTGACAGTTTTTTGTTTTTCTTTTTTGCTAGGATAAGACAGAAATCGAAGAAATTTGGATGTGCATTGATGAAGAAGTTAAGAAGGTAGGAGAAAATATAAAAAAAAATTAGGCCAGCTAAGTAACTGTACAGAACTAAATGTTACGTTTTAATGTACGACGTATATCTGCTACGTAGTGATAAGGATATACACGAGATATTTTTTTAAGGCCTCCGTCAGTCTTCAGATACCTGCAGCTCCAAATTAGAAACGCTATAATAAGATGTGAAATTTTCGACTTTGGTTTGTATAAAAGAGCTAAAACTAACGCACAAAAAAAAAAAACATTGAAATCTGTTACTAGCCTATATACAAAACTACAAATAAAACAAAGAAACAAGCAACTGCACTTGCAATCGCACAACGACTTGTCCATTCCGTCATTTTTATTGTATACAGCCTAGTGGCAAATTATATTGTTTTTTTTTTATTTGTTCATTTCTAGCCTTTCTACTGAGTGGGGGCTCAAATCCGAGACTTTTATATTCGAGAATCCGAGAATTTTAATTCTTTTATCAATCGTTTTAAAGTTTTAACTTCATGCAGCCATGGTCGATTGAGCTATTTTATAAAATCTGTTTTTCCTGTATAAGAAATTTTTTTGTGTGAGGTATATCGTTTCTTTCTTGGCAAGTTGTGATCAGTGATCGGAATAGATTTTTTTTAACAACCAGTAAGGGTTATAGGTCCTCCACCTATAAATTATAACTTCATACTGAGATGGCGCCTATTTAGTGCTTATTTATTGCTACATCGAGTCAAAGCGAAACTATCTAAACGAGAGCATTGCTAAATTCTAAATAGTGATGTCATAAATGGTAATTCGCGAATTGTCACTTGTGGATAAGTCTAAACTCTGCCCGAATGTTGTGCTATTCACTTGTTGAGTAAGCCTGAACTATGCCTTAATGTTGTTCTGTTCACGTGTGGATATGCTATGCCTGAATGTTGTGCTGTTCACCTGTGGATAAGCCTAAACTAAGCATGAATGTTATGCTATTCACGTGTTGAGTAAGCCTAAACTATGCCTTAATGTTGTGCTGTTCACCTGTGGATAAGCCTAAACTAAGCCTGCATGTTGTGCTATTCACGTGTTGAGTAAGCCTAAACTATGCCTTAATGTTGTGCTGTTCATGGATAAACCCAAACTCTGTCTGAATGTTGTGTTATTCACATGCGGATAAGCCTAAACTATGCCTGAATGTTGTGCTGTTCACGTGTGGATAAGCCAGATTGTACTATGCCTGAATGGTTTGCTGTTGACGTGTGGATAAGCCTAAACTATGCCTGAATGTTGTGCTGTTCACGTGTGGATAAGCCAGATTGTACTATGCCTGAATGGTTTGCTGTTGACGTGTGGATAAGCCTAAACTATGCCTGAATGATGTGCTATCAGGTGTGGATAAGCCTGAACTATTCACGAATGTTGTGCTATTCGCATGTGGATAATCCTAAACTATGCCTGAATGTTGTGTTAGTACTTGATTGCGTAGATTTTACACTACTTTAATACGGTAATTTTAGTTCAGGTAATTACTTATCAAACTGTTTTTCTTTCAGGTTTGTCCAGAAGTGACGGAGCAGGGCCAATTCATGGAAGATGACACGGAATTAATTAAGTGCTTAACACAACTGTACAAACACATTCCGTCTCCAGCATGACTGTAACTGCAACATGAAACCAGCTACACGCAGAAATTCTAACCTGAACGTAACCAGCTACTTACAATACGCAAATGTGTTTATTATTTATATATCAACACGAGATAAAAAAAAAAAGTGTTACCTTATGTCTCATAATAAATAGACATAAATCATTGTAAATAAAATTAAAGAAAATCGTAAATAAGTCATCAGCGAAAATAATACGCGAGAAATAACGTAGTCCAGTAAGCCACGTTTGTGCACTTACGTTTCGTCGGCGTGGCATGATCTGGATTCGAAATGGATTCAGCTCGTCCCCAGCTCTCTTGCGTAGCGCCTTAACCACTATGGCCCCATCCTCCACTGGCATAAAGATAAGTCACTGAACCCGTTATTAAGGTCATAACCATGACCAGGACTCCATTCGGCCGAGTGTTCTCGGCCATAGGCAATAGATAGGGAATTGATTGATGCAGTAAGGAAAAGTACGTGCATGTTGATGACCTTAGTGTTAACATTCTTTAAAACGTGCAAATTCTGGAGCTAGAACTCGTGTGCAGACAAACTAAGTTAATTTATCCGACGTATAATGTCTCGTCTAATCAGTTCTTAACACCTTGACTGTAGCCTAATGGTATTTCAGTTTTATCGGTGACGGGAAAATTGGAGAACGGTGGGAAGTTTGAAATCGCTGAATGGACCCTGTTTTGAAATAATTCCGTGAAAAGATGTTGTTTATACGTTAAAAATTGATGGTTTAAAAATAACCCAAAAATGCTTGAGCACAGCCATAAATGGTTTGGGTTAAAATACAAATCTGAAGCAAAACCCGCAAGGGTAAAAGAGCCCGCCAAGTTTCAGTCAATCAAAATAGTGATATCAGAACAAAAATGGCTGCCGCCAAGTTGGTACATGATAATACAGGACGGAAACCCAATGGCTCAAGACGGGTTAAATAAATACGGATGCAAACCTATTTATGCTGCCTTTTGGACTTATAAGTTAGACTGCCTGAGTGGGGAGTCGAACCCACGAACCCATGACCTTTGAAATCAAAGGCCGATGTACCGCTGAGCCGTACTGACACGGCCAAAAGGAAAAGTACATAGGCAGCTTTTAACACGCACACATATACATGCAAACGTACACTTTTCAGGGTTGTTAATTCACAACCAATACGGTTTACAAAATATAGAAGCATCGAGATGCCATCATGAATTTGATCATGTGGTCGACCAAAAACTGTCTTGCCCTAAATCCTCTCAAATGCGTGGTGCTGCATTTTGGGCATAACAACCCTCACTGCAGCTATCACCTTGGTAATACTACCCCTTTCCCTAACACGTCCAATAGGGACTTGGGCATTTTGGTTGATTCTTCCTTGAAATTTCATGCCAATACTGATTACATCATCGGCAAAGTCTTCAAAAAAGCCCACTATATTCTTAAAACTTTCTCTTCTGTCTCATCTAAGCTGTTCGCTCTCCTGTACAAAACCTTCCTTCGCCCTACGCTCGAATTCTGCTCTCAGGTTGGCTGTTCCTGTTATGCTTCTTTCTTCGCCCGTCTAGAAACCTGTCAGCTCCGCCTCACTAAATGGTACCTTCCCCTCAAACATTTTATCTTACGATGAACGTCTTCCGAAACTGGACTTGACCTCTGTCAAAACCAGGTTTCTCCGGGGTGACCTTATCCTCACATACCAATCCTTAAACCACCTTACTGACGTCCAGGCATCCGACTTTTTTTTGTCTTTCTCAAACTTCAACCAGGGGGCATCTCCTCAAACTATGCGGAAGTGTCTCCTCCGGTAATGTTCGGCACCGATTTTTCTCGGAACGTGTGGTCGAGGCCTGGAATTCCCTACCTGTTTCGGTTGTTCTTTCCACTTCGCTTGATTCATTCAAAAGTAGGCTGGACCTTTTTCTTGATTAGGCTTTTCCTGGCAGTTGGTCCTTGGTTTGGGTATGTGTGTGTGGGGAGTGGGTTGGGTGGGGGGGGGGCGAGGGGATGCTTATTTGGCTTTTGCTTGCACCGTCGGGTTGTCTATTCTATTCTATTTTTGATAGACTTGCACTGAAGACAACAGTGTTGTCGTTTTCTTTATGTAACACTGTCAGAGTGTGATTGCTCATAGCTCAGTTAAACAAACGAAGAATAATACCTTGGTGTTACTTAAAGCTGCTACAATGTCAAAGCTGCTACCTTAAAAAGCTGCAGTCCTATTAAATCCCAACCTTTGGTCTTCAAAATATGATAAAGTGCACGCTAAATTTACTGATGGTATTTAAATCAGAGTATTCTTAAAGTGGGCACGATAAAATGGACACCCTGTATTAAATTCCACTCCAGTACTTCTGCAGTTAGTGATCCATATCAGTGGTTGTCATGGGGGTGGGATTTGGAAATGTCGAATCCTGTCGTCCGATAAATTTACGTTTTTTTCTTTTGCTTCTTATTTTCGATGTTCTATTTTTAGTAATACCATAGTAGTAATTAGTAATATTATATTATAGTAATATTAGTAGTAATTAGTAGTATTAGTAATAGTTTAGTAATATTTTTAGTAATACTTATATTAAGTAATACCAGCGATTTAACCCTTAAAAATAAGATTTCTAGCCTTGTATTAATAAAATGAGAGTTATAATTATGGCAAAACTGTTCAAAGATTCAAGCAGAGCCTTTTGACGGAAATCCATAGACACGAGGTATTTTTATTTATATTCACACAGCCCTTTCTGTATGTCGTCATGGTAGAAAAGCGATGAGAATATTCATTGTCCCATAAAACGAAAGCCTTCCCAAGGACAACAAAATCAATGTTAGAACCTAATTGCTTTTGCGCAAGTCTCTCACTTTGAGAACGACATGCATGGGGCAGACCCTCATACACACGCATGGGGCAGACCCTCATACAGGACATGAGCCGTAGATTGGACAAAAGAAATATTTACCCATATTTTTACCTGAACCCGAGTCGTACCATACAAACTCACTATTGACGGGAAAATCAGAAGCCTTCGGTTATTCTGGAATCCTTTTCGTTTGTCCAGTCTTTCGTAAGTAACAACAGCCGTACTGGAAAGTAGAAATTTCTATCAGCTTTATACAGGCCTTTTAAAATCTACTGAACAGATTAAATTGACGTTTGTCCTCGGCAGTTTTCCCTACTTCGGAATAATACTAAGGTTTTTCATCTCATAGTTCAACTGGGTTTAAAAAAAATCAACGAATATAACAATAATTATTCAAAGGTAAGAACGATGCTAACTTGGTTATTTTTTTTAGCGTTTCCGTTACGAAGCTGGTCTTGTAGCTTGAAAATTTGTTTTTAATTTTTCTGTCAAAAATAGTCAGCTATTGCCAGAGGTAATACCACAACAGTCTAGTGTAAGTGATGATTGTTAATTATTTCACGAGTTACATTATGAATTTAAAAAAAAAAAACACTGACGCTTGAGCAAGATGTTTTCATCAGTTTGGAAATGCAACAAGTGATTGAGAAATATGATCGATACTTAAACTAGGCTCGAGTTGTATTTTCAATGGGGATACCACTTTGCAATAGAACAAGATGGAGGGACTAATGCGAAAATTTTACTGGTAATACCGTACGTGGTCTATTGTCAATGGTGTTATCAGCAGCACCTTACGAGTTCCGTTAGGAACGAGAAGTGTTAGATAGGGATAAGATTAGGCAATGTTCAAGTATTACGTCATCATAAATTGGCCATTTTCAATTCTCCTCCTCCCTTCTCGTCATCAATTGCTCACCCCCCTCCAGTATTACGTCATTTCTAACTTTACACTCCCACCCCCAAAATGGGTT
The DNA here is from genome assembly GCA_023313725.1 of Lithobius niger. Taxonomy (NCBI): domain Eukaryota; kingdom Metazoa; phylum Arthropoda; class Chilopoda; order Lithobiomorpha; family Lithobiidae; genus Lithobius; species Lithobius niger. Next base: position 6,409 of record JAHWFP010064888.1, read on the forward strand.
ATTTTTCTCATATGTAATAGAGTGCTAGCTTGGTATTTTTTTACAGCAAAATGCATCCACCTTATAACGAAATTTTAATCGCTCTGGAGTGCCTAAGAAGCTGTTCTTTATTTAGAGTCTGGGATCCGAGAGGCTTGGGTCAATGACTGCTTTGCTTCTATTCTCTTTCTAGACATCAAAGCCACGTACGAAGTGGTTGATGTTGAGTGGGTGGGTCATTCCCTTGATAGCTTTGGTGTGTGCAGGAAACTCTAGGGTGCTGTGTTGGCCCTCCTTGGCATCAGATGCTTGAAACCCGGGTCGATGGCTTCTGGTACAGCCAGTGTCAAGTCCACTAACAGGTGCCTCCCACAAGGTAGTTGCCTAAACCCAAACCCTTTTTGCTGTTGCTGTTAACTCTGTCTTTGTTGAGCTGAGCTCCCTCGCTAATGTGGTTGCTTATGCTGACGATGTGGCAGTGTGGATCACAGGAAAGGAGCTTCTTGACTCCGGGTCACTCTGGAGTCAGTTGTCAGTAGGGGTTCTCAACTCCTTGCAGCCAGGGGCTTGGTCTTGCCCAGTGCTAAGACTGAACTCACAATCTTCCACTGTGAGCAGCCCTGTGAGGGCTATATTAAAGTGGATGGTACCCCTGTCACCTCTAAGGGAAAAGTCCGTTAGTTGGCTGGACCTATGTGGAGTGGACCCATGACATCTCTGTGATCAGTGAGAGTATCTCTTGTTGCTTAAATATTTTGAAGTCCCTTGCCAACAATAAATCTAATGTGAAGCGTGATACGATCAGTACCTTTTAAATTATTTACATTCGAGCCTGCACAGATATCCACTTCCCTTTCCTTCTTAGCTCTTAGCTGGCCATCAAGCACATCCAGGTTGCCTTGAACTGTTATGTAAGGGTTGTGCCTTGCTGCTTGCCATCAACCCCAATCCTGGCTTTTCTGGTAGAGACTGGTGAGCCTCACGTTGATATCCATGCGAAGGAACACCTTGTTAAAATTTGCCAGCATGCCACCATTGCCAGGGGTCAGTTGGACCCTTTCGTCCGTATTATCCAGGATTGTGCTTCCTTGCCCCAGGGCATTCAGGATGTTCTCGGTGAACCAGGTATATGGGCCTCCCTTCTTCGATGTTCGGGTCTGGTTGATTTTCCCGTCCGTATTTCATTCACACCCTTTCACTTGGTCGTGGTATTGCACTGCTGAATATGCTCTCCTATCGGGGCTTCACCATGAGATCCCCAGTCCTGTGTTCAAATTTACTGTGATGCCTCCTTTTGCCTGGATGTTTGGGAAAGTGGTGTCGGAATCTGTGCCCCATGATTTCACTTCAAGGCTAGCTTCTTCCTGAAGGCTCTTCCCTCGGTGTTCCTGGCTGAACTTGTTGCCATTTCAGTGGCACTTGATGAGGTTGCCCAATTTCTGAATCTTCACTGATTCTCTTGGTGGTGTGGGGTTCCTAAGGCAGAGCTTCAAGTCGCTCGTGGTCTCCCATCTCATTGCGGTTGAAATTGGTTGCAAACTCTTCATTGCTCATCAGTCTGGTGCTGCTGTTTTCGTTGCTTGAGTCCGTGGGCATTTCGGGGTGTTTGGGAATGAGTTGGCAGATAGTTTGCCCAGGCGTAGGGCAGTTACAGGCTGCAATCAGGTTACAGGCTGCACTGAATGGAAGGGAAGGTGATCAGCCGGTACCACTATGCGCTCTTTCCATGAGGTGCACCCCTCTATGCTGCTGCTTAGGTTCTTATATAGTTTCTGTCGTCGGGATCGTGTTTACTGTCCCGGTTGCAGACAGGGCATGTTCTGTTATGTTGCCCATTTGTTTTGTCTTGGGTGGACTGGCTCTCTGGTTTGTGTGTGTGGGGTCGCCAAAAGTCAGTTCGTCATTTCCTTCTTGTGTGTCCTCTCTGGGTAGTGCAGCAACGTTTTGCCCTTGATGGTGTGGTTGACCCACTTCAGCTGGTATCTGGAGAATACGTCACCAGCGATTCATCGTGTACAAACACGTCGCACGAGCAATTCATTGCGTGTTTAATTCATCGTACTAACAATTTATGGCACATTGTAATTAATCTTACATTATAAAGCAAAATTTCACAGCCAAAAAAAATTGAGTACTGCAATTCAATTCAATTCAATTTGTTTATTAAGGGTCTAGACTCAAGGTCACACACCCCAATAAAAACACTAGCTTCAATTGAAACATCCGCCCACTACAATGTAAGTAACACATCCAAAAACCGTATTAAGCCATCCTACATACACACACATCGCACTCTTGTTCGCAATGCGCCGTGCAAAATCCCTACACTCAAGACACACCACTGCACATTCCACTGCATTTTGCTCATTGCATTGCACACTTTTCTTCGCACCTCTCATTCCCACAACCACCTACTTGAGTAAGCGAGGACTTACGTACTTCTCATGACAACCCATGATGTATCCATCTCTTCCACTGTGTACAAGGGATCTGAAGATGGGATGGGATGGTGGTGGGGCACAAAACACATACTTGAGCTTTCCTTATTATAATGCGTGATGTGTCCTTCTCTTCCACTGTGTACAAGGAACCTGAAGATGGGACAGTATGGTGGCGGGACAAACAACACACACCTGAACACTTGACAACCCATGGAGTATCCTACTCTTCCAATGCGTACAAGGAAACAGAATATGGTACAGGATGGTGCTGGGTCTCCAGCTTGGGCAGGTGATGCAGGAGCTACAACTCCTGCAGCCGGATTTTGGTGATGTGGGATTGCATGGCTATGGCACAGTTTACAAAAGGGGCTTGTGCCTTCAGTCAGGGATAACAGACTCTGGAGGGCTGGACACATCTCGATCCATCTGATAATGCCTTTCCTCTCCTCCTTGTGGTCCAGTCAAAACAGGAGAATATGTTTGACCAACACCTCGACGCCGCAAGTCATATGCATAGGCGAGTCTGCTCGTCCTAGGCGGTGCTGGTGGACAAGTAACAACGAATGACCTGTGCGCAACCTGGACAGAATCTTCACTGCTCAGACCGGCAGATCACATAGTGCAAGCATCACCACGGTTGCACTTGATGGAGAACACGACCCGTTGGGGCATCCTTCCTTTCCCGCTCCCAAGCTGCAGAAACCAGGTCCGAATTATTGGTATTTTTGCTCCAGCGGACATGAGCGCAGACATGTCCATAGTATCGTTGCGCAAGGCATCCATGGCTAGGCCGTCCACCTGCACATTACCCGGGAAAACAGCATGTCTCTTGAGCCACCTGAGAACCACTTCACCTAACTGCTGAGTAGCTCACAGATTTCTACAAACAGAAAAGATAAGCGGATCACCCATCTCTAGTTTCCTAACAGAGCATTGCAGCATGCTCAGAGCTGACAAGGAGTCAGAGACGATGGCAAGAATGGCAACGCCAGGTCCAGTGTTACATCCAAAGCAACCGAAATCACAAGTTCACTCGCTGTACTTGAGCCTACAGCCTCTATTCAGCAGTTGAGGGACAGCTTCAAAGATGGGACTGAAATCCCGATGCCTCCTGCCCAGGTCCCTCAGTGGAAGGAGGCATCACAGAACACATCACACTCAGTGTACCGCACGTCGAACACCCTGGCCAACCTCACGGACTCAACAGGCTGGCGCAGGCCACATCTAAATGATTACTGGTAGAAAAAAACGCAACAGAGTCGCACCATGCCCGGTAACCCCAAGGGCCTCACATGCCCTTGGGCCCAGACCACAGTAATCCCGCAAGATCCTTCCGAGTGTGTCAGAGGCACCCCTGCTCATGTACCCTTTGCAGAGAGCTACCAGCAACTCTTCCGAGTGAAAGTGCAGTGGGGACAGCCTGGACAGGGGTTGAGAACTCTCAGTGACGATCCGGGGACATTCGTTCACAAAGACCTGCAAGAACCTGGTATGCCACTTTGCTAAACAAAGGAATGGGAGGTGATAATCGAGGAGCAGCCTGACGAAGGTTCTGTATGTAGTCAGCAGTGCTCTTCGCCTGACCTCCTTGAGCTGTGCACATGTAATGTCTTATTTTATTTATCTATTTATTACACTTACTGGAGACTACAAGCCTGTAGGCTACGCTCTCCATTCTAAACTTAACCTACACTTAACCTATACAGGAAAACTCGGAATACAAGAGTACACAACTGATCCATGCTCAAACACTATACTCCACTACACTCCTAACACTAATCCTAAACTGTCAGTCTGACAAAAGCTCAACGGCTTTTCATACCTGAAAGCACCAGGTTGCACCGCAGAATCCCAGGACTCTCTGGAAATGGTACCCCGCAGACACGAGCTTGTGTGGAACCCCTAAAACCTCTCACAGATCCGTACAAGCCCAAAGTGCGACCCTTCTGTACTGCGCCCACTGTTGACACTCCAGCATAAAATGCCGTACCGACTCCGGGGCATTCCCACAACTGCACAAGGGAACGGCCGCCAGTCTAACCTGCACATATGCTTGTTGTCGAGTGCGTGCCCAGTCCTCAATCGAGACAGTAATCCTGCATCTCACTGTGAGAGGCTACCAAGGGATGCTGCAACAGTGACTGAGACAAGGGGATGCAATGCATACAGTCGCCTACTCTTCTCACTGCTGTCCCACTCTCAGAGGAGATCGACTGGAGCACTCTCACTACTGTCTCCACTCAGCAGAGGAGAGCAACTGGAGCACAGGGTGCAAATCCTTATGGGCGAGGGCAAGCTGAACAGTGCCACCCTCCCTACCACGAGCAAGGGAATCCGCCACCTCATTGCCATATACACCACTGTATCTGGGAACCCAACGGATCCTGACCACGCAACCTTCCGCTCAGCCCAAAAGAGCTTTGTACCAATTTCCAGTGCAAGTGGGCGATGAACCTCAAGCGGTCGAAAAGATTGGTGCAGAAACTGGATCGCAGCTGCAGAGTCCGAATAGATAACCAGCCAGGGGACCTGAAGGTCCAAGCCAACATCGAACGCGACGGAGAGAGCGACAAGCCACCCCACAAAACTCGAGGGGACGAACTGCAACCACCGTGAGACAGAGTTTGAAGTCCTGGACAAACACTACGACACCGCCAGACCACGAGTAACAGGCTGAAGGCAGCATCACAGAAAACGGACACCTCCCCTTCCACTGCTATATCAGCCAGCTGCGGCCCTGGGTACACACTTCAACAAGTCTGCTGTACCACTCCCAAGGGCGCGACGGACGTACCAGAGTCGGCAGCCAGAACTGCTTTAGATACTATCGACCCAGGAGCGTGGCACCAAGGCCCTACGCCCCCAAGCGCAGGCGAGCACGGGATCTCAGTAACCCATAATCCAAAGGATTCTAGCTAGGGGATCAGAACACCCTCTAGCTACTGCCCGAATGCAAAGGCAGGTCAGGAGCTCCTCTGCCCTGATTTGCACAGGGAGTTTTCCCTCCTCCACCAACCGGGCAGGAACCTGAGTGGAGGCCTAGCACCCCGTGACCGTCCAAACTGCACAACGTCAAGTGCCCTCTGACTCGACGCCTGGAAAGGCAGGTGTAAATCTGCAGCAGACCGAATGTACACCCTGTAGAAGGATGACAACACCACCTTCTTAGCAAGGAGCCAGTTAGAGGAGAGAACCAAGCTCTCGTGAACAGTGGAAACTTGCCCAGGACAACTGGCAATCGAGACAGATGCCCAAGTAGCGGACCAACCGGGATGCAATGACCCGAGCTGATCCAATCCTCAGCACCACAGGCACAAATGAAACCCTCGAAAAGACAACCATCTCCGTCTTGTTCGGTGACAACGACAGCCCACTGACGGAGGTACTGAGCACGAGCTACACCAGCCTCCAGTGCCGCAAGGAGGCTGGGCAGCTTCCACCCAACGACCCACACTGCAACGTGTCAGCATATGCCACCACATTGGTACACAGTGCAAGCTCACAAAGCACCTCGTTGATGGCCACCACAAAGAGTTACTGATTCAAGCAGCTAACCTGCGGCATGTCGCGGTCCGTGCATCTGACCCCCGATCAGAAGCCACCCATCCTGGTAGCAAAGCTCATGTTACTCAAGAGTCCCAGGATGACACACACAAGCCATGGTATTTGTTACAGTTCCTAACAATTTCTGGTGCACGTACTAAGGATTGAAAACTATCGCCCAAACCGTTGATTGTTGATGGGTAAAATGAAATTGGCAAGTAAGTTGGTGTGTAAGTAGTGTAGGATTATGTATACTAGAGTAGGATGGGACGTACGGCTACGGGCCAGGGCTCCTGAATAAATAATTGAGAAATTGGCAGCTGCAGACATAGGGCCTTAGGGCTTTGGGCAGATGACCAGGAGTGGTTAACGCTCGTTAAACCCTTTGAAACCCTTTGATAATTGTCAGATGGAAACGATGCTATTGCCTATTTAATTCGCAGATGAAGGCTTTCAGAGCTGAGCTCCGGGCAAACGGGAAAACGGTGCCGGGCTGCATTGTGCCCGGGAACGATGCTTGAGCATGCTAATTTTTAAAACGGTGCAACCAGTGATTTGAGCCATGGGATGTGCTGCTTGAGTGAGCGAAGCGAACGAAAATCAGCGTTTGTCAGCTAGTGTGCGCAAAAATTGGACTGAAGAAACTTAATTCCGTGAAAGCATTTCTTAGCCAGTGTGCGCGAAAATGGGAGTGAAGAAGCTTAATTCGGTGAAACATCCAGAATATTGGAAATGGTGCATCTAAGACCAGCCGTGCGTAGAACGGGCTTCCTCTAGTACATATATAAACCTATACGGTAAATTTTTAATGATGAAGATCAGCCGAGTCGCTCAGCTCATTCTTCAGAATCATCTCGTTTCTCTCGAGGAGTTATCTTCTTGGCATTCGTATATATACCAAACAGACTCCCCCACGTCCAAAAAAAAAAAACCGTTGAAGAAATAAAGTAATTCACTATTCACAGACTTTTCTGGTTCGTATTTAGAAACACACATCTACGCTAAATCTTAAATGCAATTCAGTTTTTTTAAAGTTCGTTTAACTCTGACAATGAGGGCTTTCGAAAACCCCCAGCCAAACTCAACCAAACTCATCCAGTCTGGAGGCAGAGCGGAGTTTGCTCATGGTCATTCTGTGTGTAAACGGTACCAAACTGCCTCCAGATGGTTGAGTTTGGATTGGTAGTTATCGAAGGCGCCCTTTTACAGTGATTTTCGCCCACTTTCTCCTCTTTCCCACCCGGCTCGTTCACTCTCCTGCGTCTCGCTATGCTCTAGGACATTGACTGCTGCAGCTCATGCTGCCGATGACGACCACGTAACTGATCCAGCTAGTTTTGTTTTGCTAGCGACACGGTGTAGCCTAACTAGTTGCAGAATGACAGATAACACCACAAGTGACAATAATAGCTTTCTACGTAATGATTGGGCATCTTTAACCAAGTCTTTGCTAACCAATGAATGTAGTAACGGAAGGAATGCTTCCTTTCAAAAGCGAACAGCTAAAATGCGTTAATTTGTTACAGAGATAAATAAATTTGTCCAAGTAAATTTCAGGGTTCGTACACGGACTCGAATTCCTTGAAAAGCCTTAAATTTGAAAACCAAAACGTTAAAGCTTGAAAATCATTAAAAACTGGAATTCTCGTTGTCGGAGCCTTGAAGTGGCCTTGAATTTTGTGAGGGTACTTTGTTTGGACTGTGGTTGGTTAATGCCATAACAGTAGAATTGAGTCAGGTAATAAATAAAATAAATAAATAGAAATAATTTGTCAGCCGAATCCATTTCTTGTGTGAACGATGCTCCCCCTCGGATTGAACTGGAAGCAGAAAAAGAGAGGTCCGATGCAGTGCAAGCAACTTTTGCCGTAAGGCGTACCTGTGCAAGTGTTGTCCCACTGACTGTTCGTTTGCTGTATTTCTCATTCCTCCTCCTTGTCCATTGGGGGGGGGGGGGGGAGGGAGAGGACGTAATGTTTGACATTGGTTACAACGTTTAGCTAGCTACTGTAAACTTAAAAGCGCATTGGTGCCAACGATGACAGCTGGCAAAATACTGGAATTTAAAAGGGAATTTTGAGAATCTCCTGTGCAAAGAGCCTTGAAATTGGGCGTACGCTAGCCTTAAAAAGCCTTGAAAAATCCTTGAAAAACCCTTGAAAATGGTTTTCCCTGTTACGTACTAACTCTGAACTGTGGCGTGTTATCGCGCCTTCCCTATAAGAAAATTTCTCCTAAAGTATTCAATTCCACTCCAGTACTTCCCCAGGTACTGATCCACATCAGTGGTCGTCACAGGATTAAAATTTCGATGATAAAATGTCGAATCCTGTCGTCCGGTAAATTTATGGTTTTCCTTTGACTTTTTTCAGGATTTTATTTAATAATACCAATGATTTGCCTATTAAAAACGAGTCTCCAAGTTTTGTATTAAAAAATATGATGAAGAAATTATGGTAAAAATTGTTCGAAGGTTCAAGCAACACCTTTGACGGGAATCGATAGAAACGAGCTGTTTCCATCCATAATTTGCTGGTGGGAACAAAACCCGCTAAACCCTATCAATATAATCGTCATGGCGGCAAGCGGTGAGGAAATTCAACGTCGGAGAAAACAAAAACTTTACAAAGGACTGGCAATCAATGTTGAAATAAATTTTTTTTTGGAGGAAGTCTCTCATGTTGCGAAGGAGTCACGGACACACGTGACACACAACTCTCTATAACCTGACCATGTACGACATGAGGTATAGTTTGGAGAAACATTTTTTTTTACTTCCACCTTTACCTGAACCTGAGTCGAACCATACACACCCACTGTTGATGGAAAAATCAGAAGCAATTTCGGTTCTCATCGTTTTGCGAGTCCTTCACAACTAACGACAGGGCGTAAATTTCTACCCAACTTTGGAAAAAATATTAAGGATTTTTGTTTATCTCAGAGTACCACGGAGTTTTACTAAAAAAAAAAAATCAACGAGTATAGCATAATTCAAAGGTAAGAACGGCTAGCAATATCGTTCGCTTAGCTCACTCCATTGGCGTCGAACCATGCTTCGTGAAATTTATTTGATTCCAAAAGCGTCACAATATCTTGTACTGATTATTTCGACGCAAACTAATTGCAATTATTGCTGACAGTTCGTCCTTCACTTTCCTCAACATGCCTGCATTTCATCTACATCATTCAAAACATACGATTTGTTTGCACGTTTGTGCGTCTACTCCTCCGGAAGTAAGCCTCTAAAACAGTGAGAGCAAATAAAAGATTGCTACAGAAGGCAAGAAACTCACTGAAAAGGTTTATAGTTCTATTTGGAAGTTGCTCGCTTTGCTCGCTCAATCCACGCTCGTACATGTTTAAAAAAAAGGAATGTTTGACAACCTTTTAAACCCTACAGGTCTGCCATTTTCCGTGTATTAGTCCCTTGAAGCAAAACCAATTTTAAGTTTTATATGTAGTATGGAGAAAAATATGTCGTACTTTGTCATTTTTTTTAGGGGGGGGGGGGGGGCAAGTAAGTTTATTTTTGTATTCGTACTTTGAACTGCAACAATGGGCGGCCCGAAAGCAAAGTGAATTTTGGTTTTATACTGATTTTGAGATCCATATATCCATATGTCGTGTTTCTTTTACTTCGTACATGGCGTCGTCTCGCTTCGCTCAAGGAGGTTACTTATTCACATACTAACTGACTGATATTTCATGTTCATAACAAATTTGCATGAACAAACGATGACATCATGTAAAAACATGACGTTGTTTTTTTCTGAGTTTTTCGCATATTTGAGGGTAATAAAATAGAGTGGTATTTGCATTGGGAATATTGGCTCGAGTGGTATTTGCAATGAGAATATTAGCTCGAGTGGTATTTGCAATGAGAATACCGCTTTGCAATAAAGCAAGTTGGAAGGACTAAGGCGAAAAAAATATCTGATAATACCATATGTAGTCTATTATCGGTGGTACACCAACAGTGCCTAATGAGGAATGATAAGTGTTGAATGTGCGTTGAATGGGGGTTAACTTGGCATTATTTTACAGCAAAATGCATCCACCTTATACCGAAATTTTAATCGTTTCATCGTTTTGACGATAGCTCAGTTGGCAACTGGGCTGCTGCATTGATCGACGCAGGTTCTGATCTGCAAGGAATCTAGACAATGGTTGATTTTTTTATACTATATAAAATAATTACTGCAAATCAACAGGGGTGGCGAAACTCGTTATTTGGGTAAAATGATAGATTTACATTGAATCAGTTGGAATTCTTCAGTTCTTGTGTTTTATGTAATCTTGCTATGACCTGACCGTAATCACTTGGTGTAAGGATTTTTCCTGTCTGGACTTTTTGTCCCGTGAACCTTTCTTTCCCAGACGATTCGTCGCAGGGTTGTTGGAAGGAGCATTTTTTTTTTAACTACTTGCTTTATTTGCAAGAAATGTTGGCAGTGAATTTCTGGCATTTGTGTCTGGGGGTGGGGTGGGGGACTTGAGAACGTTTATCATTCCCACGCGAAGTACTCCTGCATCCCACACAGTGTATATTGCACACTGACAGGGCTACCACTGCCGGATGTGTGCTCGATTTTGTATGGTTCATTGTGGTGACATTTATTTTGGGGGTTGAACATCCGGAGATAAAAAGTCTTGCATACAAAGACGAAAAGGCCTACCTTCGGTGTAGAAGCTGAGACTCTGCCAACTCGGCTGCTGCAGCTAACTTTTTACGGGACCCCAGGAACTTTTCACAACGCTCGTGTTGTACTTTGGACTTGAAATATCGGCGCTGCTGCTTTTAGGGTTTGGACTCTAGCAATTGTAACAGCTATTATGGGTGAGGAATTAATTTAGCATTGACAAATTTTGAAGTTTCAGGGGGGGGGGAGTCCCATAAGGCACCCTTCCCTGGCCTCTGCTCAGGGGCGTCCTTTACGGCTATTATATTTTGACCACCTTATGACCTAGAAGTATGGTTCCCCTTCTTCCAAGTGCTTTCATAGTAAAATCATGTGCATAAATCGTTTACGTCAAATAATATCCACCCAAAACCAAAACTGGTAGAAAAACCCGCCAAGTTTCCAAAAACAGTCAGCCTTAGACGGTAGTGATATCATTCCACCAGGGAAAGGCCGACAAGGTTAATCCTATAAGCCAAGTTAATCGCACATACTAATAGTTCGAAAGTTAAATGAAAACTAGAAGATTGCGACTAGTGGTAGCAATCTTCAAGTTTTCATTTAACGTTCAAGGTATTATTCGGTGAGATTAACTTAGCTAATAGGATGTTACTGTCTAGACAGCTAGCTAGACAGTAACATAAAAACAACGTTATTGAAGCATCTTTTTCTCTATGATTGGTGGACACTCATCCTTTAACTTTTAGTTTTTCTTAATCTCTGACCATTCCCCCTTACATTTTCCACAATTTAAAACATTTCTGTCGCATTGGGATTTATCTTCAACATGCCAAAATATGCTTTCAGTTGCTTACAGTTAACAGACACATGTCTGCTAGTGAGCCGCCTTTTTATCATTAACAATCAATTTTTAACAATCGGATGTCTACAATGGGATGATTTACTGTTACTTGGCGGCGACACACTAGCGTGTGTCTAGATTCCTACAAAATTAGATTGAACAATAGGTTTATAATAATATAATAATAGTATAGGTTTGTTGCAAATGCAACCGGAATGGCAAGGACCCGGTGGTCACTGACTGCCTTCCGATGTTAAAACTAAAAAAAAATAATGTATAAATTACAAAAGTTAAACAGTTTAAAAGTATAAAACAAATACGATGGCTCGGCTGCAAAGGATGGGTTGATGGTATTGGGTTGGGGTCACGAATGCCTTACCACCAAGGTTAGACCTACCAGGGACACAATGGTCCCCGATGGCATCGCCAAACGTGAGGGACAAGTGCGGAGAGTAGTGGGGGGGGGGAGGGGGAGAGAAGCCGGGTATCATTGTCAATGTTTCTTTAAAAAATAGTAAAAAGTGCATCGTAGTTTAAAGCTTGGCCAAAACCAATTGTCAATCTTAATAAAGATAATAAAGGTGATAGAAAATAGTAATAAATAAATAAAATTTCTTGCAATGATTGCAAAGGTTAACTGGTGTCCACAAATACCTAGCCTGATCAGTAAAAAACTTTTCAAGACTATGGTCATGGAGTTTTAAATTTATAAAACTTAATTTAGAAATGCAGCTTTAAAGTGTGTTTAGAATTAAAAATACAATAAAAATTTAAAAAATAATCATTTTATCCGCCCACTATGCTGAGAAGGAAACGGAACGGGGTTGGACCACTGACACCGTTCCCAGGCTAGATGGGTTGCTTCAAGAAATTGTGGAGGGGTTCCTGAGAAAGTCGGAAGATGGACAAGGAGAGAACATTAACAGTGTCCGAACTCAAGGCGTTCCAAATTTGGACAATTCTCACTAAGAATTATGTGTTTGGCCTTTGTGAGAAAAACGGACAGTTGAGCTAAGATAGGACCTTGCTATGTCAACAATCGCATTATTGATGTCAACAGAATTTCTTTTCAATCTTTGTACAGGATAGTTTTTTCTAGAAAGTATACATAAGAATATCTTTAGAAACTTTATAGAACGTCTTTAGAAACTCTTGATTTTTTCCAATAGAAGCTCCATAGATATCATGTTCTGTAGTATTCTAAAGAGCTCTAACGAATTCTATGAACTCTATATAGACTCTATAGAAGCTCTTTCTGTAAAAGCATTTTCAGCATTTTGGTTTCTTCTTGTGGTTGAAGGAGCAGTGTAAACCTCCGTTTCTTGCAAAATCACATTTAATAAAAACATGCTTTACATAATTGCTACCAAATATGTCCAAATTTGTTTGCGTAAATACTCACAAATTGTTCCTGGCTCTTCCAAAAATCTCATTATTGACGTTATTTTTGTGACTTGCGTACTGCTGAAGTTAGGCAGAAATTTCATACAATTGCTCATTAATTTCATTTTGGCTGAACTTGTATATCATTTTTGAGCATTTTTAAGACACACATACAATCAAAACATACCCAGTAAAGTTCGAATGTCTGTGAACTACGTTGCTGTAGTTCCAAGTGAGTTTTGCACATGGGACCTAAAGCGTATGGTCCAGTGGAAACAGAAAAGATTGAGACTTATTTTATGTTTTATTAACTTCTTACTGAAGTCTAAAGAGGAGGATAAGTTGTATGTTGTAGCGCATAGTGTCAGGAGTAAACAATCATAAAGTGTATTACGAAGATGAGCTGGGGCCAACCTCCCCTACAATCCCAATGAGCAACCAACACAATTTATCTCATATGACTGCCCTTTAATTGTGCAAGCCCTTTCCCCGACCATCAATTAAAAAAAACATCAACAACGTTTAAAATAAACCTAGATCTGTACACAAGGCATTAAAAACCATGTCTCAGTTTTGAACACCACGCCCATATTGCCTCGACACGCAGAATCGTAAGATTGGGAGTGGAGAAACTCCCAAGTTCTAAGCTCGAGCAACGTAAGATTTTTTAGGGTTAACTGAGACAGAGGAACCCACCACAATTTGTTTCTTAAATTATTCAAACCCGAACGTTGTTGACTGCAATAGAAAGAACCTGCAAACTGGTGTGTTAGTCAAAAATATACACACAATAACTTGGCCATTATCTCTAGAGTGTACTGCAAGAGCGTTTTCAAGTGTGTTGTTGTTGAGATCCCCTTTGTGTTCGGCGATTCTGGTAAGTCAAGTGCAACCACTTTCTCCCATGTAGATCGACCTGCAGGTCTAACTAGAACACGAGATTGCATAATACTTATCCTCGGCACCAATTGTCATGTTGCACTTTTGAAACTGACTAAGGCTGCTGGGTCATTTCTGGCTCCATTTCTACAGAGTGTTTGAATATTAGGAAAATTTGTTGTCACATGGCGAATGTCTTCTCAGCTCAGTAGAGCTTTAATTTTGTCAAAGGAGTTGTTTTGATAAGGGATTTTGGTACATGTGTTATAGTCTTCCTCCGCCTTTTATTTTTAAATTAGATTCCTGGATTTCATGGTTCTTCAATCGTTGTTTGTCCCAGCGATTGACTTGGCTGCTGATGACAGAAAGAGAGTAGTCGTTCTGCTTGTAGTGGTACTCATCTGTTAGAGTGAACTGTCTTTTGTCTGCGTGGCGTATCTTGAGTCCTGCAGTATTTTTTGAGCGGCTACGTCTTCCTGGAGGAGGTGGCTTTAATCGCTGGCCGCCACTTTTTTGGTACCATGTTGGATATCAACAAGGCACTGTAATACCAAAAACGTACACTCGATTATCGGTGTTCATTCCGTGGCGAACTCAAGATAGGACGTGGACACTATAGTGTGGTTGAGTGGTCGAGTGCTCTTTGTATCTCTCCTTGCAAGTTTGCATACCAAGTGGATTTTGGGTGTTGCGAATGATAGTTTATTGTCCTACTTGTGTGTGTTGGTTTGATGCAATGTCGAATGGAAATAAAGGCGTGAAGAACTCTGAAGGTTCGGTGCATAGCTTTGTTGTTCTCAGAAGTGGAAAGTAAGAAGCCATTCAAAAACCACGTGGCCGTTTTTTAAGCCATTTTTAACCCCCCTTCCCCCAGTGTGGTTATCTGTGGCCAGATCTTGAACCCCCCCCCCCCGGGGGGGGGGGGGGG
>JAHWFP010064893.1:0-11894 GCA_023313725.1 Lithobius niger
GATTGGTCGTCGTCACCTAATTGATTACAGAGACTTTACCTTATTTGTACCACCAAATGAGAACCCTACGGTAAGGACGTGGTCCCCCAAACAGTCACAGACTTTTCACCTTATTGAAAAAAACCAGGAAGACAGAGTAATGGATCTCTTTTTTTCAGATTTGGTGGCCCTGAAAAGACCAGTTTGTTTTGCTTCTTTTTTTAATGCTTAATGGGGGTTGACGGTTTCTCTGGTTGCAACGATGGGTCTCAGACGATGAAGTCCATCAGCGAAACTGGTCATGTCTCTGAGGTAGTGAGCTGTGAAGACTGACTGATTCTTCCATGAAGCTGCCCTGAAAATCTCAGGAATGGCAATGTTGTTGCGGAAAGCCAATGAAGTGGAGATGGCTCGAAGCTCATGAGCTATGACCCTGATGTTATTGTCGGTGCAGTCTGCTTCTGGAGGATTGTATGTGTTGATGATGACCGTTTTCATCCAGTTTGGACTCAAAGCTGGAGTAGTTTTGCCGAAGCACTTCTTAAAGTGAGCACTGGGGTGTCAGATTCGATAGGCGTGTTGGTCCCGGCTGTAGTACATCTCTAGCTTCTTACAAACCCGGATTCGATCCTGGTGAAGGAAAGTGTGTATGTAAAGGGTTTTTCTCCGGTTTTTTCCCCACCCGTTGCACGAGGGTTTTTCCTTCGGGTACTCCAGTTTCCTCCCTCACGTAGCAAAAAAAGATGAAATAATGGTGGTACCTTACACTTAACATCTGCAGCTTGGGCCTTAAAAAAGCTCTAAACTTACTAGCCATCACCTTCTATTCCAAAGGATAAAAAAAGTTGGTTCCACCCCTTGATGATTGTGTTACTCTCAGTTCTCTTCAGTAAAAGTGCAGTGCTCGAACCGGACGTAGGGAATGTTCGAGTTCTTCTCCAATCACAGTTGAAGCGCTGGTATGGTGATGGTTTGGTTCGGCAAGGAAACTCGTTGAGTCTCGGTGCGAAAAGAGTATTTTGGTGTAAGGTACGCGATTTTGAAGTTAAATGAGAAGAAGCAATAAGCCGAGTCCATGGAGAGAGATTACATTTCGTTGCAGCGTAGTCTTGAGGCAAGCGTTATTAAAAACACTGTCTCATGCGTGAGAAGATGGAGGTTGCAGTATTGGACTGGTGTGTAGGGAGCCTTCATCAAGGATTCTACGGCGATAGAGTGGTCACAGTCTTTGAAGAGTCGTCTTGTTGTGGGTCTTTCAACTTCAAAGGATTTAACGAGTGTAGAAATCCTAGAATTGTCAAGAAGATGTGTTTTGCCGGATGCATTCAAAACAGAGTTTAATGCAGAACGGTAAATCGTGGATCGTTTAAGGCTCTCGTCAAAAAGTGAGTGAAGAAAACTAAAAGGTCAGACAGACTGGGATCGATTGGATTGACTCTCTTCAGGTTACACTAACGAAACTATCTTTTCCAGTGGTTGTCGTAAATTCTGTTGGTGGATTTTCTGATTGCTTTGCTTGTGATTCTGATGGCTTGGTTCTCAAGAATTCCTGCCTCCTTAAGGAGTCCAATGGTAATAGTCACCCGTATAGATTGAGAGCACTGGTGTTTGGGGTGAGCTGACTTCCCTTTATTTGCAACAGAAGGTCTGAGATTTCTGGTGGGCTTTCTCGGGTCGTATACCAGAAGGTTGAGTAGTTGAGGAAACCACGCCGCTGACGGCTGGTTTTGGGCTATTATCAGAAAGAGGGTCTGGGTTTTCTCTATCTTCAGGAGGACTCGAAGCAGAAGCTTGACCAGGGAAGAGATAACCGAAAAGGTTCTTCCAATGTTGTGTGAGAGCGTCTACTGCCTATGCTTGATCGTCCGCACTCAGGCTGGTCTGGAGAGCATTACGATGTCTTCTATTCATTCTATGGAAGGCATCACTGTTGCGGTTTTGAGATTGAAGTTAACTCCTTGGAATGGGAAAAACTGGGCTGGGAAAAGTCTTGACGTTTTGATAGTTATGCCAAGCCCCAGTTGACCGAGAAGATCTGTAGCGATATTTAGATTGTTGATGAGGATGTTGATTCTGCTTGTAGAAGCCAGTTATCTAATAAGCGCTTGCAGGGAATTGGTTCTGGTGAAGCTGGACCAGAATTGGTTTGAGGACTCGAGAGTGATAATTCTTACGGCGCCTTTACCAATGCGTGGATAGGAACATGGAGGTATGCGTCTTCTAAATCTATGTACAGTCGCCTGCTTTTAGAGAATGACAGATTGATTCCGAAGTTTCCATTTTGAAATGGGAGTTTTCCTTTGTGTTGTTTAGAGGCTTCAAATTGAAAATGAGGCGTTCTTCTCTGGCCTTCTTCGGGTACAGGAAAATGGAACTGTAGAAGCCCGGCCATAAAGGATTGCTGCTTTCTGAAATAGCTTCTTTGAAAAGGAGTTCCTAAAATTTGAAAGAAATGTGGTCAGAAGCTTATCGACCGAATTCCCACGGAGGTGGTGTTACAAATGTTGGAATGATTTTGAAGATCAGATGCAAGCCATACTTCATAGTTGAAAGAATCTTGAGGTTATTTTCTGCCAGGCAGGGAAGAAATGACGAAGACAAACCTCCTACAAGGAAGACTTGGTTCATGTCACTGACTGTTACGTGACTTGCCTTTGTGACCAAGTGAGGAATAGTGACTGTGATGGTCGGGGTGGAACTGTGGTCGCTGTCGCTTCTGGCTCTTCCTTGGTTTGAAGATCTGCCATGAAAGGACTGGTCATTCGAGTCACGATTGGAGTAGGACTCTTTGTAGTTGTGACTATTGAGTTGCTTGTTCCAGTTGTCCTTATTACCTTGCTTCTGGAAGGGCTTCTGCTGCTTGTTGAATGGCCTGGTTTGTTTCGGCCTGGTGTCTTTAGGCTTGCAAATAATGTCCAAATGTGGAGCCAGTTTTGGGTTGATGTCTCTAAAGAGGGTGTCGGACTCGTGAATATGTTGGTTTCTTATCTCATATATTGTAGAGTCATTTAAATTGGTTGCTGAGTTTAAGGTTACATCACGCAGATGAAAGGTCCGGTTAAAAAACACCTTCGTTAGGAAGTTCTTCGAGTTGAAAGTCGCAAAGGCATGCCTTCGCTGATTAAAAAAGGTTACCTAATTTGGCTTCCAGACGATTGGATTCTTTCGAAAGTTTTTCACAGAGGGCATTATCTGAACATCCACAACATCCAGAACATCCACAACAGTATGACACTAGTAGTTCCAGACGTAAAATCCTAATGTTGTTCTCTAATACAGAAGAAGGGACTTCAATCTTTTTTGGGGGACTTGGAAGGTAGTTCTCAAATCAATTTTTGATTTTTGCTATCAAGAATTCCGATTGGGCGAAAGTGACAAAATGTTTTGGGATTGCAGAGCTATCTTCAAGAGGCTTGATAAACCAATTGTCTGGCCAGCTATCGGTGGTGGATGATCTTTACCTAATCTAAAGGAGGTTCCAAGCAAGAGGCCCCCATTTCGTAGAAGAGTTGTTAGAAGTGTGGTCGATTGACGTAAAACTACTCAATGTTTTGGGGTCCGATCGCGGAGGCCTAAGCTGAACTCAGTTTTAATATCCTCTGTTCTTTGTGGGTGCTGCAACAAACTGCGATGGTTTGCATAAGAAGCAATCAGAAACAATCAGGAATTTGGGGGATGACGTATGGGTCCTGAACGTCATGGAAGCTTTCAGTGAAGTGTGTGTGTCGCGAAGGTTGATCAATTTCAGAGCCGTAGATGGATGCGTGTGACTTGAAATAATTCCGAAAGTCAGGGGTTGGGCTATTCTTTAGTTTCCTGTTTTCGCCTGCCACAATTCTATCGGTCTGGATCGGGACGATTCTTGGTCGGCGAATGCTGACTCTGCACCGCTATTGAAATCACTTTCGTCGTTGCGACTTTGGCAGTTTTCGAGTCTGCGTCGAAAGGGGCTATGGATATTCGGTAATCATGAGGATGAAAGAGGAAAGTTTCAGGTCGACTAAAGGAATGTAGATTCGATGACCAGGAGCAACTTTCAGAAACCAAAGTTGAGCTGCAATGTCTTTTTGCCAGAACGGGAGGAGGAGAACACTAGCGAACGAACGATCTACTCATGCATATACGCTTAGTCGGTCCCTTCTGTAGGGGGGAAGACGGGGTTTCAAATCACATCTCGCTCTTGCAATGAGTTAGTCGATTTCTGCTTTCGTAAGTGGTTAGTTAGAGGCTGGTGCGGGTCTGGGAGAGCAGCTACAGGGGCCGTGACAAGCAAGATGATAGGTCCAAGGAAGCCTTGATGCGAGATTTCATGTGCTTCATGCTTGACTTCCGAGACTTGACTTATAGCTTTAATTTGGATTAGGATTCTTTCAATTTTTGAAGTTCCAATTGAAGGAATTGAAGGTCAGAGACAGCAGTCCCGGTGGCTTGTCCACAAGGGAGCGGATAACTGTCCGCCGTTTTTATGGCAGTTCCATCCATAACGGCGGGAAGCAGAGCGAAAACACCAGGAGAAGAGAGTCCGTTCGCAGGGGAAGAGCGGCTTTCAACGGAAGAAGGTGCCACCTCGAAGGAAGAAGACGACGAAGAAGATCGCTTGGGATGATCACGGTGGGAGAGGCCAGTATTGGTCGAAGTGTCCGACGGGCCAAGATTAGTTAGCAGTGGGTCGACGATAACATCGGGGGGGGGGGGGGATTGAGGCTAAATAACGTGTCGACAGCATGGTCATTAGCACCAACCTCAGTCACAGTGCAGTGGTCTAGGTTGCCACTGCACCACACATTACAGACATATTATTCAAACCCCTAATCTAAATCTTGTCATACATCTAACATCAGCAGCCGAAGAGTCAGATGAAAGAGATGCTTTCGGGTGGCCTTAACTTTAACCGTCGTGTTGGAGAATCTTCTCGTTTGGGAAATACGGCAAGCGTGTTCACAGCGTGACCGCTAGAGAAAGAAAGATGCCTCTTTTGCCTTACACTTATATAGTAGGGGTGCACGGCTGCGCACTGCAGTTAGGAAGCTGGATACAATTAGATGATTTTATCTCTAGGAAAAAGCATTCTCGAGACAAGAATGGTAAATTTGCAGGTAATGTATATTTTCTTTTTCGACAACAAATAGAAATATTATTTTTTGAGAAGTAATACTGAAACACGAAAATTTTCGGAATTCTTGAAGCCAGCATATCATGCTTTGCTCGAGCTGCATAAATCACTAAAGGGTAGCTCACCAGTCAACATTTTGGCACGATTAAACCCAAACAGCTCTGAACACTGGTTTTTAATGGTAATTTTTTAAGATTTTAATCTAAGGTTTTCTTTTTAAGGTTGCATTTATTTTATCTGATGAAGGTGCTGTTAACACCCGAAACGTCATTTGCTTTCTTTTGTTTTTAGTGTTTACCTGTTTTTATTTGATAGAGTTAAAAAAAAACTGGTATTTTCTGGGGAAGGTCATTGGCACGGTTAAGACGACGAGATCCCAGTTCTGTTTTCCTAAAGTGTTTACACTAATTTAACACTAAAACAGTAAGCGTCAGTGTCTTCGCCACAAACTCACATGAGGTCCAACTTTTTAGGACCTGGGGTCATAACGAACTCAAAAAAGGTTGCTAGGGTTATCTGGCCATTAGGAGTTGCATGCCGTTCACCACTCCTCGATTGTGCAGTGTACATAGAAGTATAATGCCATGTAGCTTTAGAGGTCCTTTGTCTGTAATTAGGGATGGTGACTTTCAGATATTAGACATCCTCAGTCTGTGATTTGGGAAGGTTCGACATATATTTTAGAGATCCTTTGTCTGTGATTAGGGAAGGTGCCATGTACAGTTTAGATGTCCTTTGTCTGTAACTAGGAAAATGATAAGTTTGCTGTTTCGAATACAGTTCCCTCCAGGACGAAGGAAAAATCCTAAAAATGGTTTACGATATGATGTTATTTCAACAGTAGGGGTTCTTCCTGGTTTACACTGAAATTTAGGAAAAGGTAACTGCAATTTGTGTCTATTTCTTTACACTTACTTTTTAATACCCGCATTTGGGCATTCCAGGTGTTTGTTCGTTCTCTCCTTGAGTATGCGAGCCCGGTTTGGTCGCCGTACCTTCTCCAGAATATTTATTTGTTGGAATTGGTGCAGAGAAGTTTCACTCATAGCCACCCCGGTCTATGTGATCACTCTCAGGGTGAATGACTGCGGCACACTGGTCTTGAGCCGCTCGAATTAAGACGACTGAGGGCGGACCTCAGTCTTACATTCAAGATTGTTCACGGGCTCTTGACTGTCAATCTTCCTTTCTTCGAACGAGATCCATTAACTTCAACTCGGGGGCGCACCCTCAAGTTGTGTGTTCAATCCGCTAGCAGGGATTGCCGCAAACATCTCTTTGCTCTACGCGTGACAACCATTTGGAATGGGTTCATTGACGGTATTGTAACGGCCCCTACAGTAAAAATCTTTATTAAACGTTTAAAATTATTCCCATTTACAGAATGTCTACGGCACCCTTACCATTAGAGCTTCTGGTGTACATTTCACCCTGTTTAACCAATATACCTGGACCGGTGTTAGCGGCTTGCCCTTCCGTTATCCACTCTTTCACGAGGAAAATTTGTATTATTATTATTTATTATTATATTAAATTTTGCATTAGGTTTTTTCCATTTTCGAATTAAATTTACTACTTAGAATTATGTTGAATTCTAAATTATTTACCATTGGTTATCAAATTTATTTCAGAAAGCATTTTTTGTGCAAGGCAAAGCCTTCGGTGGGACATCATCGATTAACGGCATGCAATATACACGTGGGTCCAAACGAGACTACGATAGTTGGGCAGAACTTGGTAACGAAGGATGGAGTTACAAGGACATATTTCCACATTTCTTGAAGTTAGAAGATTATAGAGTTCCACATTCTCCATATGAAGGTAATATGCGTGTTCTTTTTAATAAAGCAGGGATGCTGTCGGTGCGACAAAAAATGTGAGAAACGTGAAAATTTGCCAGTGGTAAAAAAAATGTGAAAAGACGAGGGTTTGTGTGGAAAAAAAGGGAAAATGCACAAACGAATTAAACACATTTAAATTATGCACCCTAATTTTGGGCCCGGAGTTACGTACGTAGTGACTTATTTATAAAATAACTAGCTTATTACATTTGTCTTTGTAGAGCTTGTACATTTGTCTTTGTAAAATAGCTAGCTTATTACATTTGTCTTTGTAGAGCTTGTACATTTGTCTTTGTAAAACAACTAGCTTATTACATTTGTCTTTGCAAAATAACTAGCTTATTAGATTTGTCTTTGTAGAGCTTGTACATTTGTCTTTGTAAAATAACTAGCTTATTATATTTGTCTTTGTAGAGCTTGTCGTTGGAATGAGACAAAAAGAAAAGCTCTACAAAGAGAAATGAAATAGGCCAGTGATTGTATAATGAACTTGTGAATTACCAATGTTGCTTCTGAAAAAGTGGCCTATATTTTCTGAGTAAATATCTCAAAGGCCTTAAAGCATGTACTCTGAATTTTTTAATCTTGTCATAAGTATGTTTAATAAATAGGCTACAGGAGCACAATAATTACGTTGGTGTAACATTATTTTTTTATTATAACAAATTTAAAAGGCATTGGAATATAGGGAAAAATCACTGAAATTACAGAGAAATTACTGTACAATGGTTATTGAGAAAAAATGTTGTATTAAAGAATTCTCAAGCTGGTGTGGTGTGAAAACGAATAAATAGCGATACAAAACTGAAAAGTAGGTACGTGAAAAAATTGGAAAGTAGGTATGTGAAAAATGTGGAAAAAAATAAGAAACGGGAATGTGAAAAATTGTGAAAAAAAGCTGGTACTGCTGGCATATGTATTCTTGAAACCGTCGTTGACTTTACATGGATTCTGCCAGCAGTACCAGCTTTTTTCACATTTTTTCACATACCTACTTTTCATTTATTTCAATTTTTTCACGTAAGAAAACGCAGACTGCTTTCCGAAATATGATTTTCATGCCAGACGTAAAGACATTCTCAAAAGAAGTGTTCTTACTTCCTCCGCCTGCTTAGTATGTATTCTTGAAACCGTCGTTGACTTTACAGGGATGCTAAGCAGGTGGAGGAAGCAAGAACATTTCATTTGAGAATGTTTTTACGTCTGGCATGAAAATCATATTTCGGAAAGCAGTCTGCGTTTTCTTCTCCCTAAAGGATCGAATAGTAGCTACAGAGTGCTCGTTGTTTTTCCTCAATGCACGTCTTGGCTATTTGTCAAATCCAAGACTGTTTTCCATCAGGAAATTATTGACCCACACATGCTGTCCTGTTCTGAGCCGGCAGAAAAAGCGTGACAGAACTGAAACAAAATCTGCTGCAAACAGTAGTAACAGAGAGTTTCAATGGAAACCAAAATTTGGGCTGTTCCATTGTTATCTTCAGCAATTCACCATGTTGGCTGTAATATGGAGTTCTTTTATTACTTTAACTGTAATCCAATCCGGGTATCGACAATGATAATAATCAGTCAACCACGACATCATTGCCAAAAAAAATTTGACACTTCCCCTCACGTGACATTACTCCCTGCTTGCTTTTCTCATACACTGGTTTAGTTCAGGATGGTCAATACATTTTTTTTTCAGTAAGTCAAGCAACTCCTATGATTCATTGTGGAATTAGCTATCGGTCTACCGATCAAATTTTTAAGGACGGGAAAGCCAAAGGCTCACAAGAAATAACTAAACACAGATGCAAACCTATTTACGTTGCCCTCTTGGACTTATATGTCTGACTGCCTGAGCGGGGAATCGAACCGACGACCTTTGGAACTAAAGGCCGAGGTCTTACCGCTGAGCCATACTGACGCAGCAAATAAGCGTCCCTCCAGTGGCGATTGGAAAGTGTTTGTTTATATGTATACATGCACGTGTTAAATGCTGCCTAAGAACGTTTCCTTTTAAGGCCGTGTCAGTATGGCTCAGCGGTAGGACCTCGGCCCTTGGTTCCAAAGGTCCTTGGTTCGATTCCCCGCTCAGGCAGTCTGACATATAAGTCCAAAAGGCAACGTAAATAGGTTTGCATCTGTATTTAGATCAAATTTGTCGTATTTGATTTTCTAAGATGCCAAAGTTGGCCGATGATATTAAATTGTATGAGGATTTGTCTGTGGCTATCCGTACCTTGGAGTGTTTGTTGGTCAAATGATCGGCAGCTTGGATTTGCGGGCAATAAATGTAAGGTTTTCCATGTTGGATCACCAAACCAATTTAAATAATTTGAAACACAAGGAGCAATTATTCTACACTGGCTCTCAATCTCGTGCTGGCTCTCAATCTCGTGCTGGCTCTCAATCTCGTGCTGGCTCTCAATCTCGTGCTGGCTCTCAATCTCTTGCTGGCTCTCAATCTCGTGCTGGCTCTCAATCTCGTGCTGGCTCTCCAATGGCCCAGATTGGTTAATAATGATTGTCCTTTCAGTGCCATTTAGGGCTCTGTACTCTGCCCCTACTATTCTTAATATACTTCGACAATTTCGGAAGTGACTTAGAAAATATTTTTGTAAAACTAACGGACAACTCCAAACGAGGACAACCAAGGACGAAAATAATCAACTGTCGTCTTCACCTTCAACTGGACTTAAACTATTTGTACTTAATACACACACCCTTAGAAATTCCTTATGATGCATATAGGCAAAAAAAAACACCTTGTGATTGCATCAATGGGGAAACTACACTCGAGTCAGTCATACGTGACTGAATTAGTCCACAACATATTTAACCAGTAACACATTTAAAAAATGCAGATCGGTGTTTTATAAGAAACAGAAATGAACTGGGCGTTTTATAAGTGCGATCAGCTATGTACGTTGTGACGTAAATTTTTTCACTTAAATTTATGACCTTAAATTTCAAATATTATGCACGAGTGTGAGCGTCACCAAGTAGAATTGACTGATGATTCCACGTTTACGGTTCCCTAGCATCGTTACCGACCCAACAATGTTGGTTTGAGTTGCAGCACCCGTCTCTTGATGGGAACGGAGCTTGTTTTTTTTTCTGCACAGGGGATGAAACCTTTTTGTGTAGGTGCGGAACACATCCAGTAACCTGCTGTCTAGTTTCGAAGTTCGTTAAATCGCTGGAAATAATATTAAGGAAAATTGGAAATTACCAACAGCGATAATCATACACTAGAAATAACGTAGTTCAGTAAGTCACCTTTATGCACTTACGTTTCGTCGGAGTGGCATGACCCGGATTCGAACCAGCTATCCAGTTCGCCCCCAGATCACTTGCATAGTGCCTTGAGCCTTGTTAGTGTATGATTTGTTTTCCCTCTCCATTGTCTTTGGCCGAGTGAATTTCGGTCGAATGGAGCCTGGCCACGGTTGTGACCTTAATAACGGGTTGAGTGAGTAATCTGTATGCCGGTGGAGGATGTGGCCATAGCGATTATGGCGCTATGCAAGTGATCTGGGGCGAACTGGGTAGCTGGTTCGAATCCGGGTCATGCCACTCCGACGAAACGTAAGTGCATAAAGGTGACTTACTGAACTACGTTATTTCTAGTGTATGATTATCGCTGTTGGTAATTTCCAATTTTCCTTAATATTATTTCCAGCGATTTATGTCTATTTATTTCATGGGTAATGACATCACCAGCAGGAGGTTCCTTGCACGTTTCCTTGCACGCGAACTGTAATATTTGTTGGCAAGTCGTTGGCCTTCAATGCAAGGAGGTTGAGAGTCCAAGGTCAGGCTGTGGCTCACCAGAATTAGGCACAGCATTGGTAATTTGTAAACTTGAAGTCTTAGACAGTGTCATTTTTTGATGTTCCTGAATATAAAGGGCAGTGTAGTTGTTTGCGCTATACCTAACGCTGGTAGACTCAATAACAATGTGCATTTTTTCTTGTCAATATTCCAGCAAAGTATCACAGTAAGGGTGGACCAATCACAGTGGAACTTGGAAAATATCATTCTCCGATGGCCAATGCTTTCATCCAAGGAGCCTTTGACCTTGGACACCCAAAGTTGGATTTTAACGGAGAATCAGCGATTGGATTTTCAACTTGTTTTATGAATTTGAGAGATAGCGCCCGTTGCTCGGCCTATGACGGTTACATTGAACCAGCACTTGAGAGGAAAAATATGCGTGTTGAAGGTGGTGCTTTGGTTAGCAAGGTAAAATTTGTGCAATCTTAGGGAGCGTTCAAGTACAACATCAGCACAAAATTAGCAAATTTTCTACCCCCTTTGTTTTTCATAAAATGCTTAACTCCCCCACCACCCAAAGCAAGAATACAATGCTGGAAAAAATAATTTTCGTATTAAGACTGAAGTTTATGCAAAACCTATCTTTTTAAGACCTTTTTTTAAGATTCATCCATGCCCCCGCCCTGGAGCTAAAAATGTTGCTACTTACTGTTTGCTGTGTCCGTTGTTGCTGATGGCATTAAATTTCAATGCCTGGATTATTTCACACAACTTGACCTGAAAATATTAGTTGGATTTCAGCTCATTCCATGTAATATTTGATTCTTCCAACATTGTTGTTGCATGATGAGTTTTTTGGTAAGCAGTCTGTAGCTTAAAGTGAAGAGCATCTGGCTCCGTGGGTAATTTAGTGACTAGAAAATCTGGCTTACCATTCAAAACAATGTGTCAAATCGCGAATTTTCGTTTGGAGTAGATCTACTTGAATTTTTGGAAACTTTGAACGTGGTATCGCTACTTTGCGGCACCACCCCTTCGTTTTTTTCGTTTTAGTGGTTGGTGGTTTTACAGATTCACGAGCGACGTGGTTCAGAAGCACCTACCACAACCGTGATGTTAACGCTTTAGAGTGCATTAACTGCTAATCAACACCACATAGGGCTGACTAAAACTTCATCAACAGCACCTCTCCAACTAAA
>JAHWFP010064901.1:0-17164 GCA_023313725.1 Lithobius niger
TTTTTTTTTTCAAGTGACTGGCACAAAATTAAAAATATGAAAACTTAAATATTCCAAACGACAGATTGCTTTTTAACTTACTTCAAAGAAGTTAAGGCTGAACTGTTGTTTCTTGACAAAAAAAATCTAATTTGTTAAGAAACCAGCAGTTGGTGACCTAAAAATATGTTTAAATAAAATTAACGATAGCTTAAAGAAAGAAAGAAAAATAGGAAAGTTACGGGATTCGAACTGGGCACCTACCGTACCGTAGGCCACCATCATACCCACTGCACCACGCACAGACACAACAAGACCCATCTCTGAGTTGCTAGTAAAAGCATGCAATTTATTCGGAGGGAAACGTGGTTCCCACGTGGTTGCATTGCAGAGAGCTGTTTTCATTGATAAGTCAAGAATATTTATTCATACTTTCTCACAGATACTTAGGAAATCAGTTTAGAAAGATGGCTTGCTTAGGAATTGTGTGTTTGTAGTCGAAATTTAGCATAATGAGTGACAAATGAAGAGAGCCACAAGTCCCTTCGTCCATTGTCATGACCTACCTACAGGCCAATGAATTTTTATTATAATCTAACTCCTTTTTTTTCAAGGGCCTAAAGAAAAAGTCTTAAAGGCTTGAAGGCTAATTGTTAGTTTAATAAGCATGCATAAAAATATATTATAAAATATAATATTAAAGAAAGACGAGTACCAATGTGGATGCCCACTGAGATAAACACAGTCTGAAGAACACAAAAACAGGAAAACCATTCCTAGTAACAGGTAGACTTACTGGCTTCAAAGCAAATGTTGCTGGTTCAAGTCTTCCTTTATCCAATTTTTTTTGTCATGCCTTTGAGAATGACCGTACTTAAGGTGTCATTAATAGGATGACTGGCATGTCAGAATGGCTCAGTGGTAGGTTTCTGGCCTACAACCCTGGGATTGCTGGTTCAAGTCTGCTTACCGCCAATTTTTTTCAAGCATCAAGAAATGACAGTAGTACCCCCAAATTTGAGAGGGGCACATTCATAATTTCAAGAGGTCCAGAAAAGGCCCTGTAAAGGGTTTGTAGGAGGTAGTTAGGGGGTAGATGATGTAGGGAATAACTGGGGAAATTGGCACCCCAGACAATGTTTTTGGCTAATTTTCATTGAATTTGGGCCACATTTAGGACGGAAGGGGAAACTAAATGTCCCAGACAATGGTGGGTCCACTTTTGAACCAATTTTTGAATGAGGCAGGAGTTGTGGGTCATAGGGGGTTTGCCCCAAAACTAACCCAAAATATTACCCTGGGTCATAGGGGGTTTTCCCCAAAACTAACCCAAAATATTACCGTGGGTCATAGGGGGTTTTCCCCAAAACTAACCCAAAATGTTACCCTTTTCACAATGTTAGACCAATGATTCCTTGCTGGCACCCTTGCCCTAGACACCTTCTCAGCCTGAAAGCCAAGCACACACTGACTGGTCACGTGATTTTGCTCAAAAACCCCTGGCATATTAATTCCCCTTTAAAACCTAACTACCCACCACCCCTTGGAATTACAGCCAAATTTCAAAAACTAAAACATTGTCAAAAGTTGCAACAAAATGGCGACTAATTTATGCACAATCGAAACTGACCAATGGCAGGACAGGAGACATATTTTTGACCAATGAAAACTCTCGATTCAATTTGGAAGAGTCCATTCTTGCGGCCATTTTCCTTACTGAAAAAGAACAAAATGGACGCCCATTATGGTTAAGGCAAGTTACTTTCAAGCCTTTCGTACAGATTCCAGTTTGGTTCTGCAGGAACAAGCTAGCTTTCAGTACTAATGGTGGTGGGTTCGATCCCCAGCGTGGCTAATTTTTTCTTGTCAATTCTTGGTATCTAAATAAATAAACATTTCTTTTCAAGTGTCTACTGTCTCTTTCCCCTGGGTTTGTGGCTAAGGCTCTTTCCTTCAATCCTGATCTTGTGGGTTTGATCCCCAGAGCGGCCGTATTTTTCCCCTATCAGTTCTAAGACTTCAAATACAAAACAACGGTCTTATTTCCAAGTATCGACCATCTATCCCCCTTGGGTTTGTGGCTGAAACTGTGGTCTTCCCTCCAGAGGTCCTGGGTTCGTTCCCCGGAGTAGCTGTATTTTTTTCCCGCTAATTCTAAATCTCCAAATATCAAATAACAGCCTTATTTTCTTGCATTGACAGTCTATTCCCTTGGGCCGGTGGCTAAGACTGTGGTCTTCCGTCCAGTGGTCCTGGGTTCGAACCCCATGCTGGGTAGCTTATGTTAAGACGAGTTACTTTCATACAGAATCCAGTTTGGTTCTGCAGTAACATGCTAGCTTTCAGAGGGGCTGTTTTTTTTTTCCCCTTTCAAAGCTAAATCTCCAGATGCCCTAATATCACCCCTATTTTCCAGTATTGACTATCTATTCCTGATGGCTCTGGTTTCTGGTTTCCTATCTAGAAATCCTGGGTTCAATCCCCAGCGTGGTTGTTTTTTCCCCTTTGAATGCTTGTCCCCATATACCAAATGTTACCATTATTTTCGATTGTTTACTGTCCATTAGTGTTGGTTTCTTTTGCTTAGGTTATTGTTAGTTTAGCCCAAGTTACACATGCCAGAAATCAACCAAGTCAAGACAGACAGGTTTGTTAATGGTGGAAACGGAGGAGACCTGCTCTAATGCCTGCAACTTAGGAGCTGGCTTTAAAATGACACAGAATAATAAAAACAGAAAAAAGGGTGCGTCACTATTCCTTAAAAGTTGTCCTACACATGACTGCGCCATTGAAATTAATGTTGAGTTATTTTTTAAAACTTGCGGTTTTTCAAGGTAAGTGAGGAGTATGTTTTACACAGTGTATGTACTGAAGGTTTTTTTTTTATAAGACTTGGACAAACACAACCTTAAAAAATATAGACTTCTCAAATTCGTTACCAGAGAAGTAGCATTTCTGGTAACGAAAACCCCTTCCAAGAAAAAAATTGTAGGCTTAATAGACGAAATTACATCTTATTGTCACGGATTGATGTGACTACACACATTTAACCTCACGACACTACCTTAAATCTCTTAACAGTAGCCCACTGAGGGTTTTCCATGAGGTTTGCAATTGGGGGTTTCCATAAAATTAAAAATAGAGCAGGTTTTCTTCATTATACATGTTTCGTCTTTCATGAACAAACATCATCACAACTTTATTCTAAGCACTAAACCATTCGTTTTCACACACCTATGCATTTTACATCCTGAAGCGAGCAGCCACTGTTTCAACAAATTTGCTGCTAAGTGTTCCAACAGTGGTGCCACCACACCTATTTTTACTACTGAAGCGAGGAGCAATGGACCTCTAACCATACACATCTGTGTAAACCCAACCGGTTATTTTGAGGGAAACTGAGGAGCGATCGCCGTTTTGCTCGGGAGTTTTTCTGACAACATCGTTTGACACGATATGCTGTTTTCTCATTGGATCCTGAACTGACGAGCTCCTAGGTTTAGTCCTGATCCTCGGTTGAGGGGTGTGTATAGGGGGTTATTCTCCTCAGTTTCCACCAAACACAAACACATACACACACACACACACACACACACACACACACACACACACACACACATATATCTACATATATATATCTACATATATATCTACATACATATCTACATACATATCTACATATATATATCTACATATATATATCTCTCCATGGCCTATTTCAAACACAAATTACGTTCACGTTATGGTATTACCCAGGAAGAAAATCAATCCTTGGTCCCTGCAATTGGACAAAGCAAGGGCCCTTAAGAAGAAAGAGCTAGCATGTTTCACATTACAAATGCACACACAAAATATATATTTCATACCAATCACACGAAACAGAATTAAAATACAAATTATAACACAGACAAATCAAATATCACAAACAACAACCTACCTGTATAATACAAATATTAAACACACCCACACACTCACCGATTCGGTCCATTTCAAACATAAAATGTGTTTCTCAAGGTATAAAACCAATCCTTGGTCTCTGGAATAGTTTGGTACGAGTGAATGCTTATCCGTTTTTTTTTTCTATTTATGTATCTTTAGATATGTAAATTCCATGGGGATACGAGCTCGAATGCTTTTTTCGTAACTTTTTTAGGGGGAAGAGGGGGTTATTTAATTATGTAGGAAGGCATTTGTACTTTCAACAAAGTTTACCTTAAATACTAATCACAAAAGCACTGCTCTGTATGGTGTCTCTTTCGCCAGTACATGAATATTAACAATTTTCTTAATGGTTTCCTGGCATGCTCCTTAGTGGTTCACCGTCCTTCAATTTTTGCGTAGTTACCTCACAACCCCGATTTCTTATTCTGGGGCGGATGGTTTTGTACCACGGCTACCAAGTCAAACCTA
The DNA here is from genome assembly GCA_023313725.1 of Lithobius niger. Lineage (NCBI taxonomy): Eukaryota > Metazoa > Arthropoda > Chilopoda > Lithobiomorpha > Lithobiidae > Lithobius > Lithobius niger. The sequence continues at coordinate 4,390 of JAHWFP010064901.1, forward strand.
TAACCAACCAACGAACAACTGAATGGTGAATATTGTGTCGCGAATTGATGACTGCACACGAGCGTGTGTCTAGACAGATAATAAAGATACGAACCTATATTTTTGTATCTGCATGGCCTTCATTTTAAAGTGCCCAAGAAAGGAATCGAACCACCAAAAAATGGGTTTAAAAAATCGAGACCACACATGCACTTATTGAGGCGGCATGATCACGCACATATTTCTTTAAGTGCGCAAATATTTCTGAGTTTTGAGGATCGCAGTTACTGGGCCGAGCGAGAGACGCTATAATACATTATTTTATTTTCCATAATCTAATTTCCATCTTAAATGGCAAATCTTCATACGATGTAAGCGAACATCGAAGCAAGTGAACTAATCCAATACCTATATCTTTACGAGCGTATCTCGATGGCTTTGCCACCACGCGCGAGATTTGATGCAGAAAAGTAAGAGAAGCAACTGCGTTGTTTCAAAACGTGTTAAATTGTCAGTAGGTGTTTTTTATCGATTGTAATTGTTTTCCGTATTCCTTACACTAAAATAACTTTCACTACGGCGCATTATGGCAAATGGTGTTGTATTGATCCTGTGGTGCTCGGGGTCACTAGCCTTACAGATCAGGTACCCGTACCACTGTTGTTAAAAATCGGCCTAGCCATCCAACGGAAAACCCGTATATCTTTGAAAATGTTTCAATTGGCAATTTCATCTTCGAACTAGTTTATTTCATGAATTAAAGCTGTCTTGTCATGAAATTTCTACAAAACCGAACAAAATGGCTAACGTTATCGTATCCAAAACAGACAAACGCTCGAACAAGAAAACAAAACCCAAGTTCAATCGATCTAGCTTAGGCCTGCCATCGTGTACTTTTATTATTTTCAAGTTTTTATGGTTGTGTTGCAATTGCCTTCATTTCCAGCCAGATGACAAGCCATTCTTCATCCATTGATACCAATCATTTTATTATTTCCCGGTCGATCTGGTATAAATTGCCTGCTGAAATGCTTTCATTTCACGCTGTAAAGCCAGTCGAATGTGTTGATACGGAAATAAATCATCGTTATTATTATTAACTTCAGCTGCCATCTACACCGACATTTTCCTGGACGTATTGCATCCGTTTTGGGGGAGGGGGGAACCATTGTCGTTTGAAATATGTTTGTAGAACACCTTGACAAGATTAAGGACATTTTGTCATAGTTTTGTTGCTTAGTGATTGTAGGGATAGAAGAGTTATATTAAAGATCCAAAAGTTTCTGTTTTAGTATGCAGGCTCATTAATAATTAGTTTATTTTCATGAAGCATGCTACATGCAGGAAATCGTCACGAGGAGTGCAAGATTCCTATTTTATAGAAACGAACCAGGCAGAAAGCACGAAATAAACAGAATCATTTACAATAGGAAAAACACAGCAAAATAGCCAAAACGATCACTAGCCAAATAATAATAATGACAATAATAAAACGCCTTAAGATACTTGATTTGAAGAGCTCATAAAGTATTTTCTTACGAAACTTAAAAAAATTCGACAGTTTAACTTTGCCTTTGGTTAGTCATTCCACACACTAAGAGCAGTGTATAAAACAGACTCAATTTCCCCATAGTTAGTTCTACATTTACGAGGAACAAATTTATCATTGTTGCGGGTGTTGTCTCTGGTGACAAGTGTATCAGTAGTGGAGTACCTCAAGGATCTGTCTTGGGCCCACTGCCCTTTGTCCTGTATATCAATGACTTAAATGGCATTAGCAAAGATGTCAAAATGCCAAAGTTTGGAGATGACGTTAAAACCTACAGGTGTAATGTGTCCAGAAATGTTTCCAGAACTAATGGTAAATGTTATGGTGGTACGTTCCTCGCAAGCCAATCGTTACAGCTTAATTCATGATGAATTAGCCCTAAATATGCACTAAATTGAGATTGTGGCCTATTGAAAGGAAAAATGGTTCTAATTCAGCTTGGTCGAAAATAGTAGTTTCACCTCAGATGGGGTTTAATGGTTGGAATGAGCGACAATCATCACTTGGTAACCATGCCCTCGTTGGTAGTCAACGGCCGGTAACAAATCGCAAAATCAAGTTTAGTACATCAATTGTGGATTGTTACAACAATATATATATATATCGTCATGATTTTAGGGCTAATGTAGACAATTAGTTGTACATTAGCTGTTTTTAATAATCCACCCAAAACCAAAGTTGGTATAAGAGAAGCCGCCAAGTTTACAAAAAGGGTCGGCCTTTTAAAGTAGTGATATCATTCAACCAGGGAAAGGCCGCCAAGGTTATCCTATTAGCCAAGTTAATCGCACCTACTAATAATTCGAAGGTTAAATGAAAACTAGAATATTGCTACTAGCGGTAGCAATCTTCAAGTTTTCATTTAACGTCCAAAGTATTATTCGGTGCGATTAACTTGGCTAATAGGCTTAACCTTGGCAGCCTTTCCCTGGTTGAATGATATCACTACTTTGAAAGGCCTGCGCCTTTTTGTAAACTTGGCGGCTTCTCTTATACCAGCTTTGGTTTTGGGTGGATATCACAACTTTCATAAGCCTGTGAATGTACAAAAAATCCCACGGTGTAATTGTCACCTCTACCTTTTGTTATCTGGAGGTATTTTATATCTTTGAATTTTCTCATTCATAATTTTCACATTTACTATTGTCATTCCGAATAAATTAATAACAAGCATAAGAGTATGGTAATTGCAAGGACCTAATAAGTTCCTATGGTATAAAAGATACCCTGTGTCTTATTGAACCAGTAATGAGAAATTTATTCGGGTCGTAGGGCAGATAATTCATTTTGAATTCACATACCGTAAAAAAAAAACAAACGATTTGGATTTGATGGGGGAAAAAACGACCAAACCTTTGCAACCCACCTGTGCATTTGTTTCCTAATCTTCTTTCCAGCAAAATTGTCTCTTTTATCGTCGTGGGGCACATAATTCAGTTTGGATTCGTGTACCGTAACAAAAAACCGACCAAACCTTTGTAATAAACGATACTCCGTCTCTTAGTGAACCATTCCATTCCATTCTGAATTTTAATTGAGGCCGCGGCCTACTGCCATGCGCCCCATAAAAACCACCACCATCTATTTGCAACCACATCTTTGCAACCACCTATTTGCAACAACAATGAATTCTGACAATTAGGTACTGAAACGATAAGCGTGTAACACTTAAGCAGGTTATAATCTACTGTTGGATGACAATACAAACAATGGTTGCAACAATAATTTTGCACTTACGAGCCATTTCAGGGCCACGTGATGCTAGCTGCAACCCCCATTTTAGAAAACGGCACTTCCCCAATGACGCTTTACTTGTCTGCCAAAATTTAGATCTGGCAACTTTCCCTAATCAGCTGTAGACGTGTCGTTATACCCTATGAGAATTAACATGGGAGCCTGCGGACTAGTTACTAGTTACCAGAAACAGAAATCAACGTTTTTGAGGACACTTTCTCTCCATGAAGGACACGTTCCCACATTTTCGTGTTGGCGTTTTCTTCGTTACTGGACCCAAGACACCTGATTCAAACGATTAGGAAAGATTTCTACCGCATGGGGAATTTGCACCAGTATGCTGATATCAGGTATAAGTTGGTCTCAGTTAAAAGACACAGTCTGCTAGCTAAGTGTAGGCCGCCTTTTTTTCCATCAACAATCATTTTTTTAACAATCGGATGTCTACAATCGGATGTCTACAATCGGATGATCTACTATTACTTGGTGGCGACACACTAGCGTGTGTCTAAAGCTGTGGAATAGAAGTTACGGTTCTTAAAGATGACAAGGATCGGAGTAAAGACAGTTGCGTGTCCGCCAATAACCAGTGCACCAGTCAAGAAACATTCCTGGAACCACATCAGCCCTCCAGGACCTTTAACGTACGGGACCGCTTGCTAGCTTCTACCGACGTGCCGATGCAAAGATCCCGAACTACTAGTGCTACTACGACGAAACTGGCCGACATAGGTGTTAATTTGTTAGTGCGTGATTGAAAAAGTAGCACTGAAAAAAAATACGTGACGTAGAAAGTCAGACAAAACAGTTCCTGATAGTTAGGATAACTGGCTTGGACAAGCTTTGGTGTTGGTACAAATGCTTCCAAGATATTGGAGGTTGACGCGCACCCACCTGTAATCAATGAAATGGACAATTTTGCTGATAATTCCATTCGAAATGCCAAGGATCTTTTACATGCCACAGTCTACATGAGAGGCTACGAATTTTTGAACCACAAAACAACACAAAACTATGTGACATCTGTCCACAGAAAACTTTTTTAAAAAGAATTTCGACAAATTTTCACCATTTGAAGTTGTGATACGAAACGCCATGTTAATCTCAGACTCCAAAAGATAAATGGAATTCTTGAAAATAGTGGAGTAAGGAATTTTCAGATTTTTCATTGGCGTTTGATATCACGACTTCCAACAGCAAAAATTATCAGGAATCATTAACACGTTTTGTTTGGACACGTTATGGTTACTTCAATGTCCTGAGCATGGACAATGGAGATTTCAAGACCTAGATTTCAAGACCTAGTCTGTTCCATAGTTAAAGTACAGGTAATCATAAACTCGCGATCAGGCTGTGCAGCTGCTCAAAGAAATAGTTTCAGTTTAAAATGTTACGAGGCAATAGTTGCGATAATGTTGAATAATGTTAAAAGAGAAGTTCCAAAGGTCACTGTTGTTATTATTTTAATGTCAATAGTAACGTATCCCTGGCTCGTAAAGATATTTAAAACTGGTACTATTTCTTTGAGCGGCTGCACATACCGTTCACTTGTTTGCCATGCCGTTTACTGTAGTCTTGTGGAACTAACTGTAGTCTTGCCGACTCGACAGTTCAATGTGTTCATATGGACTGTTAACCAACAAACTTGGTGCAATGCCCTCTTTTTTAATTTCTCTGAGCCAGGAGTGATCAAAATTATCTGCAATGACGGATTATATAAACGTCTAAGCCACAGGATTATTCATATAAGTTCAAAATGTTTTGCCTGGGGGTTAGGGGTAATTGTACACAAAAGCCTATCAATGAACAGCGAAATTACTAAAATAACATGACTAAAGAGGATGGTTGAGTATCGCACACATCAACTCATGTTACTCAAACACATACGCACACACACACACACACACACTTGCAGGCGTTCACATGCTTGTTTGTTAATTCCGTAAAGATACATGTGGTGCACACGGGGTATACTGAATTCAATTTCTCCACCATTATAAAATGGAACCGATAGTACCAATACTTATGTAAGGCCTTGCCGAAAACGAAAGTGACAATTTTAAGTCCTTAAACCGAATACGAAACCGAAACCACCCTTCGGTACATGACTGCTCAGTTTTGAATTTCAAACAGGGAGTGCCGCCATTATCGTAAGTGCTGCTATTATATCATCGTACGGTACACTTTGTGTTTCCACCATTACAATGTGGTACGGTACGTTTACTACTATTCTCATCTACATAATAATACGGAGCAGGCGGCCAAGTCACCGGCCACGCGATTTTGTCGTACAATCAAGTACCCCACCCTGTAGTGCCATCTGTTGACGGGATTCGACTTCAACTTCGGGTTGGGACACTTTTCCAACATCTTCGAACAGATGGCGCCATTACCAAACCTGCCATGTTGCCGTCTTTTGACGGCCTTGGGATACAAGTTCGGGTTATATCACTTTTTCCAAAGTTTCCGAAAAGATGGCGCCACTTACCAGACCTGCACGCACCGTTTTTGGGTTCGCTTTTTGGTATTGTTGTGGTGCCAAAGCGGCCAACAAAGTTTTAGTGGCATGGACTGTGCCATTGTCGGCGTTTCAGCTAAAAAGAAAAACAACCCGTGTCTGCTAAACCAGACAACTTTAAACCAAACGACGATTGGTTCTTAATTTCGAGGCCCCCAATGGGCCTCGAAATTGGCAGCTTAACACGATGGAAAGGCGCATTTATTTCCTAAATGTTCACTTCCAGAAAGGAGTTGAATTGTTTTCTGTATCTGTATCTTTATTGAGCTTACAGGCCCTAATGCCACACGCTCACTCTAGCCTACTTAATATCTAACTTACTCTACCCCGTACAGACCCCAACAAAACACAAGAAGCCTCCAGTGGCACTTGCGCAAACAAGGGAGAGGCACTGAACTACCGAAAGTCCCTGACAAGGCGCCACTGTGACGTCACTGAACAATCCGGCCAGTGGCCTTGCAGAACCTAGCACCCTACCTAGAGACAACCTTCCAGGCTCCACATGGGGTGGAACCCCCAAAACTCCAAGTAACACATCTACCCCACTCCCACCATTGCCGAAGCGGCGGTGGGCATCCCAACGAGGGCACTCCAGCAGAAAGTGTTGAACCGTCTCATCACCACCCCCACAAGCACACCCTGGCCATCGTACCCAACCAAGACGAGCTTGGTGGGCGCGCAGTTGAATGTGGCCCGTGCGTAGCCGAGAGAGCAAGCCCGCATCCTTGTGGGAGAGTCTGTCCAGAACCTTCGGGGGGGGGGGGGGGCCCGCAACGGATGGATGCAACCCAAACAATTGCCGGCCCGTGGTGTCTCTGACCCATGCTTTCTGCCATTCTCTCTCTATGATCTCTCTCACAGCTGGACGCAGATCGCGAGGACCCAGAGCAAATCGAACTGCAGTACAACCCCCTGCCGAACCCCTACGGGCTAAGCTGTCTGCCAACTCATTTCCGAACTGGCCAGAGTGCCCCTTGACCCAACCGATACTCACAGAGACTCCCCGTAGACCAAGAGTATACAGCTTCCATCCAATCTCAAGGGAGATTGGATGGGAGCCCTGCCCCGACCGGAAACAACTCCTAAGAAACCCAAGACCCGCCAGGGAGTCAGTCACCACACAGAATCTTGGGAAGAGAAGGTCTGCCCCAATGTCTAGGGCAACTGAAATGGCGATAAGCTCGCCAACAAAGGCCGATGGGTGAGCTGCCACCGCGTAGCAGTACTCAATACGCAGGCTAGGGACGCAAACCCCGACCCCTCCCTCACTGCCCTAGCGGAAGGAGGCATCACAGAACACCAAGGCACAGTCCTCAGAATTAAGGACCGCGTCCGTGGAGTCAAGCAAAGCCTCATCCGCAAACCTACTCCACACCCAAGGGGCCGGTGGATGAACAAATGAAGGTAGCGGCAGGGCCGCAAAATCGTCATGACAAAGGAGGGAGGCCCCCAAACCTGGGGGTCCCAGAAGATCCCGAGTTCTTTGAGGTAGCCGCACATAGTCGAGGATAATACGTGCAAGGGGATCCGAGCGACCCCTAGCAACCGCCCGTTGACAAAGTCTAGCGAGCAATTCTCGAGCTCTAAACGTGACTGGAGTCTCGCCGGCTTCGACGTGCAGCGCATATACAAGTGTCGAGGGTAAACACCCCATAACAACACGTAGACCGGCATTTAGTGCCACTTGCAGTCTGCCCATGGCCTGCCGCGAGCCAGCCATCAGCGGAGCATGAAAGTCAACACAAGCACGTAAGTACACCCTATAGAAACTAACTATAGTACTACGCTTGGCCACCGATTTATTGCCAGCCAGAACCTTCAGGACGTTTAACCGGGTCGTCACATTCTCCCGTACTGCAGATGCATTGTACACACAAGTCAGCTGTGGGTCCAGCCAGAAACCCAGATACCATATCCTGGACGAGGAGCGAACCACGGTGCCATCCACCGTCAGCGACGCCTCACACACACGACCCCGCCGAAAGACCATAAGCTCGGTCTTTGCAGCGGACAGCTGTAGACCTCTAGAGGCTAGAGCCCTGGAGCCATTCCCAATCGCAATTTCAAGTGTCCTTAGGATCACCTGTAAGTCCTTTCCCGTGAGCCAGACCACCACGTCCTCAGCATACGCAACCACACTGACTGTCTGGCTCAACTCCTGTAGAACGGAATTTATAGCGATTGCAAACAACACCGGGCTAAGGCAGCTGCCCTGCGGCAGCCCTCGGTCAGTAGTTCTGACCCCCGACCAGGTCGCACCGACTCTAGTGGCAAACTCTCTCCGACCAAGAAGAGCCAGGATAGCTGATCTTAACTTGCTACCGACACCAAGGCTAAGGAGCTCATGGCCAACCCACAACATGTCTACCATGTCGTAGGCCGCCTTGATATCCAAGAACACCGCCACCGCAAAGCAGTCGTTAACCCAAGCCTCCCGGATCCCAGACTCCAGGAATAACATTGCATCCTGTGTTCCTCGGTGCTTCCGAAAACCAAATTGAGCCGCGAACAACCATCCGGAGCCTTCAACCTGCCACACAGGCCTGTTTATGAGCATCCTTTCATAAACCTTACGGGCGCAGGAAAGAAGGGCGATCGGCCTGTAACTCGTGACAGCCGATCGCACTTTACCCCTGCCCAGAACTGGAGTCAGTGTGGAAAACATCCAGGACCGCGGTACAGGAGCCCCATCGAACCTGCTTTGGTAGAAGTCCAGCAATGCATGTCTACAATCTTCACTGGGATTCTGCAGGTCACTGTACGTGACCCCGTCAATGCCCGCGGCACTATCCAAGCGACAAGATGCCAACGCTGCAGAAAGCTCCTGCTTGGTAAACAGAGAGTCCACCTCGTCTTGGTTCCCTTGGCCACCCCTGCAACTGGGTGGGGGGGGAGCCCTTGGGGGAGTCAAAGACCCCTGCAAAATTAGTGTTGAAGGCCTCCGCCATAGGCAGGCCACGCAACACATTGCCTGACTGGTCAAAAATCCAAGTAAGTGTCGGGTGGGCATCCTGCGGATACACCAAGGCCCAGACTCTAGAAAGTGGTAGGCCCTCCGAAACCTTATCACAAAGCCTGGCCCTGAACTGCGCCTTCTCCTTACGAAGGAGGAACCTGGTCTCCAGGGCTATGCCAACAAACTCAAACCACCTTAAGTCATTCCGGACATGCTGAAACCTCTGCCACGCCCGGCGCCTGTCCCTAACTGCCAAAACACAGGTACTGGTCCACCAGGCAGCATTTTGCCTTCCATTCCTCACCGTATAGCGACTACAATGCCTTCTTCTCCCCCTCCCCCTGACCCAACTTTTCAGCCATGGAGCAAATTCCCCGGAGCCAATTACCGGACGGGCCAAAAAACGCTGGCTTGTCTAAGACTCTTTCATTGAACGGCTGCCTTCCCTTTCCCGACGAGAGAGCCACGGTAAAGTGGTCACTCCTTCGTAGGTCCGTGGATACTTCAAAGGAAAAATGTGAAGCCAGACCGTTGGAAAGCAAACACAGATCTAACACAGATTCCTGAATTACACCCCTATACTTACGAATGAAGGTAGGTGTGCCATCCTGAACAACCGTTAGGCTAAGGTGGTCAAGGGAACTAGCTATAACCCTCCCCTGGCGTCACACCGGGCACTTCCCCACATCCAATGATGGGCATTAAAATTCCCCCTAAAATTAAAGGCCCCAGGAGTAGTGCCACCCAATCCTCCCATACTGACCGTGAGAGATTCCCAGTCACATGCACTACCCCCACAGTAACCCAACCCCCTCCCCCCACACCCGAAAAACACAAGCATCTACACCCTGCAGGGAGGGGGGTCTAGGACTAGCAATGGCATCCCAACACGAACATAAGCCCTTATACCTGATAGACCACTGCCTGGCATGCCAACAAAACCGGTCAGCCCAGGGACGACACCATACGGGAGCTTGGTCTCCACTAAACCGAGAATATCGACTTTCACTGCAAGCAGTTCTACATCCTCTCCCTTATTCGCTACTCCCCTAGCGTTCCACACACACAAGATGAAGGCAACAACAAAAGAAAGGGGGGAAGCCTAGAACACTATGGGGTCAAAAAGACTCGCAGTAACTCAGTCTCCTCTGCATACCCCGAAACCGCACTAGCAGAGGAATTGATGCTGTCATTCAACTCATCACTGCACTCGTCCCCTCCTGATTTCTCCACTCCCGACCCCATTCCGCTGCAGTTTCTCACCTCTCCACCCTCCCTACCATCATCACCGACATCCACTGAACCAGTCACCAACACGGACCAGTCACTGATACCCACATTACCACTTAGGTTAGAATCAGAGCCATTCAGCCCTGGGCCCGAAGCACACACCATTGCTACACCCACATGCTCGCTGGTCATTTGCGCATCCTCACGAATTTCAGGAACACTCGGACACGCCGTTTCAGTGACTCCACAGACCGCTGGCTGGAAATTCGCTTCCCCATTCAAAATACCACTTGCACTGACATCATCCATAGGCTGCACTTCAGACTGGTCCTCCACCTCCACCAGAGGGGAAAACCTATTATCATCAACCGCGACAATATTGGAAAGGGGCGGGGACGACGCAAGAGCCGAACGTGATGACGACGCTTTCCGCCTGCGGGATCGAAGCTGCGTTGACCATTCTGCAACCAAATTAGCAGCTGGAGGGGTGTCAGACGAAGAAGCATTGGTCCCAGACGTCGGAATATCCATTTCCTCCATGACAACAACCGCTGGAGGGACCAAATGAACACATGGCGTTTCTCGTGGCACCCACTTCCGGCACCCTCTACAAAAGACCGCGCTACACAGCCGTCTCACGTGACCTCCCTGCTTGCACTTCAGGCACTTTGGGGGTCTGTCTGAGATCGCCAGCAAGCCTGCAATCCCCAGTACACCTACAACGTCCGGCACCTCGTCTAACACAACATGGTCCTTTAGCTTCAAAACGCAACGCCGCACTCCTGTGCGACAATGGTGAAGGCCGTCCAGATCATAAAATTCATGGGTGAGCCCAACAACTTTACCATACGGCAAAAGCGCCCTAACAATGTCTCTATCTTGGATGTCTAGAGGCAGCCAGTGAAGCTTGAATTGGAGGGTCCGTTCGTGAAGGTCATAAACTGCTGCCTTGTGACCACCAAGTAATAGGCTATTTGCTCTTTTCACCACACACTTGGCTTCCCTATCTGCAAAAAGTACTTGGAATGCATTGCCCGCCCACAGACGACCGATCCCTGTAACTCGCCTCAGATCAAGCAGAGGAGCCAAGGCGTCCCTAATGTCCTGAACAAAATAAGGGCACCCTTCCTGGTCCGCTATGAAAATGAGAGATAGGTCCATGGAGAGGTTTGCCAAACACCCTTTATACAGTCTCTGGAGCCATGCTAAATCTCGTGGCGCTTCTTTGCCCAGGTCGTATGAGGAATCAGCTTGTGCCTTCATGTCGTCGTCACCCACCCGGTGACCTTGAGAAACCACTGCTTCTACATATGACACCCTAGAAACTGTGTTGCCCACATGAGTCTGTTGATCTCGTTGACTACGATGATACACACCGTCACTGACCACACCTCTCAGGCCTACCCTACGATTCCCCTCACTCGTCACTCCGTTAACAACACCGACGTCTTGTCGCTCACTGTTTGCATCATTGTTCACATCCCCATTGTTCAAATCACCATTGTTTAGACACCTGGCCGTAAGGCGTAACTCTTCCTTAGGCTCACCGTTTCTTGCTACAACACCATATAACTGCCAGTCCGTTATATCTAGACCCATTTCTTCTGCAATCTTCCACACTTCATTGTATTTTTCGACTGAAACAACACCACTCGTGACCTCGTGTTGCGTTAGCAAACCCGATTTCTTCATATCAACCAAAACCTGTCTTACTGGACGCGCCATGTTGGTTTGGTTCGTGTTCGTGTTTTTAAGTGGGCGGCAACAATCGTTGCTTGCAACAACGCTGTCATGCACGGTACCAAGGTGAATTGTTGCAAAGAATTAACTTAAACATAGGGTTACTTGCTTACTGAATGCTGGATTTCTCAGGGCTTTTTTTAGCCTTCAGTCAAACATACGCATGCAACTTTTCTGGGACTGCACCAAGGGGAAATGTCACGGGGCGGCTTTTTCGGGGGGTGCGGGAGAGGGTGCCAGGGCAAGTGTGTGTGTGGCGGCCAATCGCGGTACCGAATTCGCTGTGTCGTGAATTGTTTCAAAGGATTAACTTAAACATTGGATTACTTGCTTATTGAATGCTGGATTTCACAGTGATAGGGTGTTTTTTAGCCTTCAGTCAAACACACACCAGCGACTTTTCCGGGGCTGCACCAAACGAAAAGGAAAAATGTCACGGGGCGACGTTTTCGGGGAGGGGGAGGCGGGCAAGCGTGTATGGGGGAGGGGGCAGGAGTGTAGGATGGGGATTAGGGGTTAAAGTAATTGTGGGGGGAAAGGGCATATGTGGGAGCCATTCACACGTTCGGTCTGCGGTTTGATAAATTTAAAACCAAACACTAAACACCTAGAGGGAGGTGGGGGGGGGGGGGCGCGCAGCAGCATGCGCACGGGCACAACTACTCTACATATATAATACGGAGCAGGCGGCCAAATCACCAGCCACGCCATTCTGTCGTACGATAAAGTACCCCACCCTGTAGTGCCATCTGTTGACGGGATTAGCCTTCAAATTCGGGTTGGGACACCTTTCCAACGTCTTCGAACAGATGGCACCACTTACCAAACCTGCCATGTCGCCATCTATTGACGGCTTTGGACTACAAGTTCGGGTTATAACACTTTTTCCAAAGTCTTCGAAGAGATGGCCCCACTTATCAGACCTGCCGCACAGTTTTTGTGTTCGTTTTTGGTATTGTTGTGGTACCAAAGCGGCCAATAAAGTTTTAGTCGCGTGGACTGTGCCATTGTCGGCGTTTGAGCTAAAAAAAAAAAAAAAAAACCCATGTCTACTAAACCAGACAACTTT
>JAHWFP010064926.1:0-10818 GCA_023313725.1 Lithobius niger
GCCTTGCTTTGAACTAATCGTCCACTTCCGTAGCAAGTACTTACACAATTTGTTCCAAATTCTTATTCTCGTTAGTTTTCTTGCCAGTCAATAGGCAACTCTATCATAAACTAAATAAAATTGCAATCCTTCAAATGTAGATAAACATTTTTGTCTCACCCCTACCTACCTCATCCATTCATGTCAGATTCGTGTGTTGGCGTTATCTTTGTGGCACTGTGATGGGTTCAGTTTTGGGAAGATTTGGGAAGAGGCGTCTGGGAGGGGGAGTGGAGGTTTCAATCTGCTGTGCATTGTAGTAGAGCTAAAGCATGCACTCAATGAGCTACTGGCCCCGGGCGCTCAAACTCCTTGCTCCGCACTGGTTGTTTGTCTTGTTGAAATACTTCTGAAAAACCGAAAAGCGAACTTTGTGGTGTTTCTGCGTGGTGGTCGTGTGTGTTTTTCCCTAGTTATGTTGTTACATCTGTTTAAGTGTTGCAAACGGAATTTCTTCTAGGATACAGCCAGGAAGAGGCTAAGTACTTTTTAACCAGAACTAAAAAGGCAGAGAAGAAAACGAAACGCGTAAATGTAAAATTAGTTTTTACTATCTAAAATACTTATCTTCATTCTAGCTTAAATTACTCGATTTAATGCTCTGATGCCCAAATTTAACCAACTTTAAAGCTTTGACTGGCGTACCCACCAGATCGCACACTACTGCACTCCCAACAATGCCTAGTATGCTAAGGCTGTCCGATACTCACTTTATTTATTCCGACATCGATACTGATTCCAATACCAACAGTATCGGACAATCCGATACCATGGGGACTGCAACACCGAAGCTTGAGTCTGTTCACTGATTTAGCATTGACAACTAAAAAATTAGCACCAGGATTAAATTTGGATAAGCTACCATAAATTCCACAGTATAACTTAGTGGCAAATTGTGGTATGCTAGATTAAAATTTTGAGGCCACCTGCTAATGAATTTCGCGAGTGTTAAGTCAAATGTTTTGTGTGAGGTATCAGTCCAAGGTATCGGCAGACATATGAACTCTCCGATCCGATACAGATACCATAGTATCTGTCCCAATACCCGATACTGTAGCAGTATCTGAATCGAACAGCCTTATAGTATGCCTCTCATTATAAACCTTATAATCGCTCCGTGCAAACAACAACCGGATTCAGCGAATGCAGGTCTGGTGGGAGGGTTACACTGAAGGTAAGTATTTTAGGATATTGAAAACTAACTTTACATTTAAAAATTTTATTTCTTACTATCTGTAAATTATTTCCCTATAGTTCTAGCTAACTTTATCCAACTTGGTCCAATTCGGAGCGACTAGGATGAATAGGCCTTGAGTCGACAATATTTTCTGGCTTAATTGGGGTAGCTAAAAAGATTCTTCCGTTGCGTCTACTACCCCCGCTTGATAGTCAGGAACCAGGATAACAAAGAGGAAAAGTTTGGCATTGTGCCTGTATTGACGGGATGCCCCATATAGCGAACAGATTGATGTGTTGAGGGTCCATTCCCCGATGTCGCCTTGTTACGTCTGGAAAGAGTTCGCTTTAGATAGATGCAAAGTCAGAATGTTTCTGACGTCACGCGATGCAGATTCCAGAACCTCGTTCCTCCGCTTTTCTACAGGTATGCTACTGCTCTAGTGTCGTCTACTTGTACTTTTATTACCTTGCCCGCGACCGTGTTTTGGAATAAATGCAGGGCTTTGAGAACAGCTGTTAATTCCAGAATGTTGATGAGACTGAATTCGTTGGCTGTCCATGTGCCCGAAGCTTATAGGTCTCCGATGTGGGTTTCCCAGCTGATCAGTGATGCATCTGTTAGAAGAATGAGATCTGGCTGAGGTTCGTGAAGAGGCGTTGTGTGAGACAGGATGTGGACATCGGACCACCAAAGGAGTGTTTCCACTGGAAAAGATGTCTCTAGAGGGTGGGTGGACTCTGGTGGGTGTTGAGGACTCCCCATGTGTCAATGCAATAGAAATGGAAAGGGCGAGTCATCAATCTGCCATAGGGTACGAGTGTTGCCATGGAGTCTAGCTTTCCTATTAGGCTGTTGAGATCCGAAAGATTTTAAGAGCGTTGGGTTTTACATTAAGGCAAAATTTTCTTGTTAATAAAGAAAAAACTCAACCTACAGTTTTACCACTATATAAGATTTAACAAATTACTAAATCTCTTTAAATGTCTGAAGAGGCTCCGATCTTCAATTTCAGAAGATAAACGAAAAAACTAGAAAAGCTTGAACAGTCACATGTTGCTTAATGTTGAACGTTAATCACTGTTAATTGCCATTTACCGGTGTTCAACGAAAGCTTTGGTTTAGAAGCCGTGTGGAGTGCATTAGTGTGTCTTCGATGGGACCGGAGAAGGCATGACTGTTGCTGCTGGCAAATTGAACCAAATGCCGAGAAAGATTGAACGAATGGGCAGGGACGAGTCAAGACTTTTTGAAGTTGTTGCCGAAACCCAGGTGGTGAAGAAGGTCCAGAGTGTCTTGAAAATCTTTGATGCGATAGGTTTTGATTTCTTAACAACCAGTCGTCCAGAAAGGCCTTTGAAACACACACGAAATGACAGCACTGGGTTGAGTGTGGGTCGGAAGTGAACTAGGCAAAGGACATGCACAAAAAGATGGTATCGGAAGCGGCACAACATTTACTTGTTGGTCGGAACCTATCACAACATCCGAAACGTTAGTCACAGGGGGTGGTCACTAATAATTGCAGGGCTACTAACGGAACCAACGATGGGCGAGCAAGACGACGCGCAGTAGACAATTGTTTCTCGTCCATTTTCTTCCACGTGCGCAGAATGGCCTTGATTTCTTCCATGTTGGCAGAATAAGAAGCAGAAATGTTGCATGGGTCGTCGAGAAAGTGGCAGCAGCGGTATTTTCGACACCATGGGTGCCGGACCCCCGCTGTTTTTTGGTGCGTACATGAATCTGCGTAAGTAGACGCGAGCATTTCCGCAAAGGTCTAAAACGTTTTGGAAATCAGCAGAGAGCAAGCATAAGTCCTACTAGATTGAATGCTCACACAAAACGTGATGGGAACGGGCGTTGCATGCCGGTAGTTGGCCTGGTGGGAGCCAGGGAAACTGCCTAAGACTCCAAAATACCTGTATAACCTGGTTTATTTTGGTTTCTATTGCCTGTTTAAAATATACATTACCTTTTATATTTGCATTCTCCTTCTCAAATGCTGTTCAATATAGAGAATTAAAAAATGAGGCTGCCCGTCAGAGTCGCTACCCACTGCGCAGCCTCGTTTATATATAAACTCGAGCGGAGCCGAGGATGCCACCTTTTCGATCCTCTGTAGTGCCCCAATGGCGACAAGAGGGGAAGAGGGTGGGATGGAAAAAGGTAATGTATATTTTCAACAGGCAATAGAAACCAAAATCAACCAGGTTATACTGGTATTTTGGAGTTTTAGTTGCCTTGGAAATAGCCATTACCTTTTTTATTTGCAATCCACTGACTTTGTCATGGCGGTGGGTGCCATTGACATAAGCCCCCTTGAGTAGCGGTCGGTTCCCCACACTGAAAATTGGAGAGTGTAAAGGGGGTTACAGAACACGTCGAGCCGCAACAAATGGGCCAATCCGGTACAGTCCATCAGCTTGATGGGACATGTCGCGAAGGTAATGGGACGTGAAGACTGATGCATTATGCCAAGAGGCGGCTTCCATTATGTTGGAGACTGGTACATTGCTATGGAAGGCCCAAGATGTAGAAATAGCACGGAGTTCGTGGGCGGTAACACGTATACCTTCGTCGGCACAAGCAATATCAAGTGCGTCATAAGCTTGGACGATAACCATCTTCAGCCAAGTGGCAATCATTCGGGATGATGTGACGCCAGTCTTGAGACTAAACGGTAAGAAGAGCTAGGAACGTCCTCGTCGGATGGGTTTCGAAGCCTTAAGGTAGAACCTGAGAGCACGTACCGGACATAAGGAACGCTCGTCGTCCTATCCTAAAATCTTGGAGAGGCAGGGGATTATAAAGGGATGCGAACGTTCGTCCGGTTTCTGGGTTTTGGCGCGGAACGATGCCCGAGGGGTGAGTGTGACACCGACGTAGTCCGGGAGAAAGAAGCAGTCTGATTCCGTGGCCGAAAGTGCCTGTAGTTCGTTACATCGTAGGCAGGCAGCAAGGGCGATGAGGAACACAGTTTTTCTTGTTAAGTGACCGAGGCGTGAGGAACCAACAGGTTCGTAAGGGGCAGATAGGAGCGCCGTGAGGACACTGGACAGGTCCCAGTCGGGGAATTGTCGCTTAATGCGTGGTCTGTCAAGACGGAATGAGTGGATGAGTGGTGAGATGCGGTAATCAGTAAGTAGGTATCCGTTCCCTGCTGCTTTGAAGACGGCATTTAGGGCGGAACGGTATACCAAAATGGTAGATCCGCGCAAGCCACTGTTAAAGAGAGAAGCGGAGGTCTTCCATAGGGAGACAGACTGGATTGACTTCTTTAAGACACCAATGAAACCATCGTTTCCAATGGCTGTCGTAGATTTTATTGGTCGAGGAATGGACGGTTCGGGAGAATATACGGATGGCTTCGTCTTCAAATACGCCAGTTGCTCGGAGCAATTGGATGATAGTAGCCACCCGTGAAGTCGAAGTGCCTTGATATTCGGATGGTGGATCGTGCCGTTGGATTGGGTGAAGAGGTGCGGACTGTGGGGTAGGACACGGGGAAGTCGATGAGGAGGCTCAGTAGAGCTGGGAACCAAGCTGCTGCTGACCAATTCGGGGCTATGAGAAGGAACCGACCGGTGGCATGATGCGATTTTGCATAGTACTAACGGAAGCAGGCGTGGTGGAGGGAAAGCATAAGCGTGGAGTAGGTTCCAATCTAGTGGCAGTGAATTCACTGCCCAGGTACGTGGTCGGGGAATGGGCTGACGAACAGGGGAAGTCTGGCATTGAACCGAGTGGCGAAGAGGTCCACCATTGGTCATCCCCATATAGTGAACAGGACTGAGCAGATGTTGGGGTCCAAGGTCCACTCGGCGGTTGGGGGTTCCGCTGTGACAAGGAATCGGTGATCACGTTCTGGGAACCGGGAATGTGAAGAGGGAGAAGTTCTATTTAGAGCTGAATGCAGAGTTGGAAGATGTCCGATGTTATCTGATGAAGGGAAAGGGAACATGTCCCCCCCCCTCTTTTCTTGAGGTATGCAACAGCAGTTGTGTTGTCGATGTGTACTTGGATTACCGGAGACATGATTTTGAAGGTGTTGAAGCCCAAGTAGGACCGCACGAATTTCCAGGTGATTGATGTGTTCCTGGGGCGGAGACTGCTATGGGCCCGATGCAGTAAGATTGCCGAGGTGCGCCCCCCCCACCCGTGAGCAAGGCATCCGTGAAAAGATGTAGGTGGGGGACTGGTTCATGAAGGGGAACCGAGGAAGTGAGAGGTTCAACACGTCAGTCCACCATAGCAGGGTTTGCAACGGGAAGGATGAGTGGAGTTGTTGTGGTGGCCGTGTAGGGGCCAGGCGGAGATCACCTCATTGGTCTGCTCGGTAGTAATGGAGAGGGCGGGACATCCAGTGATCGTATGGAACGAGGTCTGCGAAGGAGTCGATCGTTCCGATTACGGAGGCAAGGTCTTTGAATGTGTGGTGTGGTAATTGGGGGAACGCCCTAGCAGCGGTTACGTGCTTGGCGATGAGTTCCGGAGAAGGCATGAAAGTAGCCAGAATCATGTTGAAAGAGACGCCGAGGAACACAAAACATTGAGCTGGATGTAGAAGAAACTTGGGTAGGTTGAGCCCAAGGCCTACGTGATGTAAAAGACACGACGGATCGTAGATTTTAGGTAACTGTTGTTGGATCGGGATGGGGCAGGAGGCAATCATCCAGAAAGGCATGAATGCGTATTCCTTGTTGGTGTAGGTGAGCAAGTACGGGGCGTAAGATCATGGTAAAAATGCGAGGTGCCGCGTTGAGCCGAACGGTAAGCTGCAAAATTCTTAAATTCTTCCATTGTGGATAAAACGAAATAGGTGGCGGACAGAGACATGAAGCGGAATGTGTAGGTATGCGTCCGCCAAGTCGAATGAGACTGTCCAATCCCCGTGACGCAACGAGTCCCGGATGGAGGTAACTGTCTCCATCTGAAAATGGGGATTGACTATGAACTTGTTTAATGGTTTCAGATTGAAAATTAGTCGAGTGCCGCCCGACTTCTTTTGGCAAAGGAAAATGCTGCTGTAGAACCCAGGCGTGAACGGTGGGTGAAGAGTGCGAATTGCTTTTTTGTGAAGAAGAGCACTTATCTCTTGATGGAAAGCCAAAGGGCCAAACTGTCCCAATCCCATGGTGGGTTTCGTAGAGCAGGAGGAACCAGAAATTTTGGTTTGAAGCCAAGGGAAATGATCGAGAGGATCGTAGGGTAGCAGGTAATAGTCTGCCAAGCTGGTAGGAAAAAACGCAGCCGTCTCCCCACGACTTGTGGGGGTGTTGGAATGTCAGTAAGAGTCTCGATTCCGGGATCGTGATCGAGATGAAACACGTTGTCTGTCTGGAGTGGAGGCACGTCCCAAGGATCGACCTCGACCGCATCCTTGGGAACGGGCGGGAAAGGGCGACGAGGAAACTGGAGAAACGGGTGGGACTGGTTCAGGAACCCTGTGTGTAGGCCAGTTTTCAGTGGATGCATCGGAACGTGCAGTGGAAGTAGTACGTTGTTTTTTAGGTTGGCGGTTCTTGTTAAGCCGAGGTTTTCGGGAAACGTCTAGATGAGGAGCTACTCTAGGAATCAAGCCCCGGAATAGTGATTCCGATTCGTGGATCGGCTGGTTCCGAAGTAAGTGTCTGGTGGAATCATGAAGGTTCGTCGCTGCATTGAGCGCCATTTCACGCAAGAGAAGAGTCGAATTAAATAAGGCTCTAGTGAACCAATTCATTGCATGATATATGGCGAAGCAACTCTTGCGAAAGACTTGGTGGATGAGGAACGCCAGTTGTCGCGTGTCCTGGAGAGGCGGATCAGTGTGCAGACATTCGCATAATGCATTAGCTGCCGTACGTAGGACGTCAGCTTGGGACGCTGCACGCAACCTAGGCGAAGAATAAGGTCGTTGTCTCGTACTACAAATACAGGAACTGTAGCCCGACGTGGGAGGAACAAAGCGGAACCGAAATCGAGTTTTGTGTCAGTGGTGAGAAATTCCGATTGTGGATACGTGTCGAAGTTACGAGTGTTAGCCGTTCCTTCACCAATAGGACAAAAGAAGTAATTTTCCCGTCCGGGACGTGGTGGCGGAAGTTAATTATCAAGTTCAAGAGGGGAACCGTTACCTAGTAGAACGCCACCAGTGCGCAGGAGTTAGCAAAGTGGTTGATTGACCCAGTAAGGGTTGCTGATGTGGAAGCTGGTCTCGTAGGCCAAATCCAAATCCTGTTGCCAGGCCACGATTTTTATGGGCCGGTTCGGCGGATGGAGACGGCTTGTAGAGAAAACAGTCGGGAACTATTTTTTCGACAGTCTTTAGTAGATCAGGGAGCGGAATGTCAGTCGGGTCTGGAAGATCGGAGCATTACGGGAGAGACGGATCTGGTGAATAATAATGGTCCTCCACTTCTTCTATTGGAAGAATATTGGCAGGTATCGGATGAGAAGGTCCGGGAACGTTGTCTGCGGAACGTGGCTTCATTTGAACGGAACCTAACCATGCTGAAGTATAATCTGTGGCGGGGGCTTTTCGCTTGAAAGTTCGAAGGGATGAGTCCATCAGTTCGTGCACTTGGGAACTGGTTAAGGGGCCGGAGGGGCCCGGAATGGCGGAGTGAGAACTGGGCCGGGAAGAACACGACGATAAGTCTAAGGGTGTGGGTTGCGTGGCGGAGTCGGACGCAAGCTTGGCTGCTACCTTGCGAGGCTTGAGCTGGAGCTTTAAACGAGCATAGCGTTTCTTAGCTTTAGAAAGTTCGGCCTGTATGGAACGGACGTCCGGAGAGCGGATCACTTGTCCGTAGGGAATGACGGGGAGGTCTCAGCTGTGTTAAGAGGAACAGAGACCTCTGAAAGGATGGATTGGTAAGCGGAGGAAGCGGGTCCAGGGACTCGCGGTCCGCTGAGAGTTCCAGAACTTCTACTGCAGTGGCGGATGGATCCGCCGGTACGGGAGAGGCGGAACGAGGAACCGGAACAGCGGAATCGTCCTTAGGCTTTCCCTTCGTCCGTGGCATAGCCGATCGATATGAACAGCGTGGAGCGTAGAGAAGAAAAGGTGGCCTCCTCGGCTCCACTCGAGTTTATATGAACATGGCTGCGCAGTGGGTAGCGACTAGGACGGGCAGCCTCATTTTTTAATTCTCTATATTGAACAGCATTTAAGAAGGAGAATGCAAATAAAAAAAGGTAATGGATATTTTCAAGGCAACTAGAAAGTGAATTTTCTAAGGTATTTGAGCATTGAGCATTTAAAGAAACGAATGAAAGCTAAAACTAAAGGTTAGTATTTTCGGATAGTAGTGAAAAGTTAGTATTTCACTTCTTTACGAAGCAATAAATTTCCCATCAACAAACTCAAACCTTAAAAATCTCTCCAACACCTTGTAGTAACCTGCCACTGCATAGTAACTAGAAAAATTCAAAAACATGCGGAGTAAACACTACATAAGCAGGTAAAAACTTTTATGTAAAAAAAAAATTCTATATGTATTACAAAGAAAGAAATACTGCTTTTATTACAATAGTAAATATGGCTTAAATTGGATTTACACACGAAACCAAATTATAATATACATTAGGAGTAAGAAAAATTAATACTGAAGGGAACATAAAATAAAAGTAATGGTAAAAAGGAATTCTTTCATACGCGCTAGTCACACTAATAAAATAAAATCTAAGATGAAATGAAGATACGGCCTAAATTTAAAAACGTGTCAAAATCATGATACTAATTAAAATTTAATTGATTCATTTAAAACCTTCATTATACTTTAAGCTCAAGTTGCATGGAACATATCTTGTGAAAGAGAACATTCATCATCCAACCTTTTAAGGTTACATCACGAGCAATTGGTTTTTATGAAAATATGACTTCCACACCTTTATTACACAGTTTACCAAAAGCATTTGTTGCTGTTAAAATTAATACTACAGTGTATTCTACCTACATTCCATCTAACTTTCCATCTTAAAACGGCTTGATCTTCGCATTGGTGTGATACCTTTATCGATTCTGGAAAAAAGTATACACAAATCTTTACTTTAGGAATTATTACAGGTAGGTAACATGTTTTAACAAAGCAACTCCATGTAACAGCTTTTAAAACATCTTAACAAAACTTCGTACTTCAAGACAACCGTAAGTTCTTTTGGTGCCGTTATGTAGGAAGCACCAGCATTAAATTGGGTGAATAAAAAACTAAAATTGCAGGGCCCGAACCTAGTAATTTTAGTTTTTGTTGCCTAACCGTAATATACATTACCTATTTTAATTAGCAGATTCCTCCTATGAGCTTTATTTCCCCTAGAGTCTTGAAGTTGTCTTCCCTGCCGCGCTGTACTTGTACTGCGCATGTGCGGGCTTGCTTATATAACAGGGCTCGAAATGAGTGGTATCGCATCGCAATTTGCACCACGAATTTAAACTTTAGCGATGCAAAATTAAATAATGTATCGCAGTTTAGCGACGCAACTGTATTAAACGAGACAACATAACAGCGTATTCATGATCATGTTGGCTGACACGGAGATGCTAATCTCTCGTACTTTATAGGCAGGCCAAGCATCGCACATGCATTCTGGAAAATGATTGATCCTACCATCACCTTCAGTATTTAGTTGGTGGCGCTTTCGTTTCAGACACGGGTCAGAATAGTCTTAAAATGCATCGGATTTCGGATGCCATAATCTTGACCAAGCATTCGTGCGTGTAGCAAAGTAAAAGTGAAACAAAAATGGCTATTGTTTCAAATAAAATAAACTTTTTGTATTCTTTTTTACTAAATAAATTATTCTTTAAAAGTTGCTAAGCATTTTTTCGTGACTGCTACGCAAATTTGCATTTTGTATCGCATTTCTGCTATGCAATTTTTCTACGACAAATCAAGCCCTGTATAAGCTTCCGTGCAGCTGCTATTGGCATCATTTCTCCTCCTACCAGAACCTAACTCGTGGTGGGGAGGCTTGGGCACGAGTGAAGGTAATGTAAATTTTCGGTTACGCAATAAAAACTAAAATTAAGCAGGTTCGGGCCCTGCAATTTTAGTCTTTTTATAGCCGAGGAAAATATACATTACCTGTTTTAATTAGCAGACTTTGTCAGCCGGCGGAGGGTTAGGTTCGGAGTTATCCCGCAGTACGAGTCGGCACCCCCAGGAAAAGATTCTTTCCTGATGAAGACCATTCTGCTGCCCCAACCACCATCACTCACCTGAAGTAAATCGTACCATGTTGGAAGGCATGAACAATAATGGGATGGTAAGAGTAAGATTGGGGAATGCGGTAAGCTCACTATACAATAAAATTTTGAGTAATGTGTCATTGCCATATTCTGAAGCACCATTTTGTTAACTTTGCCTTTTTTTAAAAGTTGCAGATTTATGCATTTTTTTAAATTGTACCATCTTCTATGCTATTAGACTAAAGTAAAAAACACAGATTTTAGACAGCACACTATTTTAATTGTGCACAGCAATTAATAATTAACTTGTTTCGCTCGTTATCATTTTTTGACAACCAGTTTTTCGTATGTGAGGTACTTTTGACCACTACTTTGTTCGTGTGTGAGCTGTTTTTGACGTGTGTTTTTGAGTGTGTGAAATATGAAT
>JAHWFP010064927.1:0-12487 GCA_023313725.1 Lithobius niger
ATCCCCAGGGACTGGACCATACATCAAAGTACATAGCATTACTGGAACACATCAATAAAGATACAGAGTGTACAGAATAGATAACATGGAGCCATAGCAACAAGGTAAAGAGGCCCACTAAGGCCCTAGCTTAAGGAGTACGAGGAAGCTGTGGAAACCGTCGTTGCAGCTACTAAAGTCTCCCGATTAAACAAGTTTCAACCTTTTCTGTCGCATAGTTATTTATCCTCAGATGGCTGAAAACAGCCAAACTACCTTTGCCATAAAGACACAACGTTATTAATATTATCTGGATGTTATAGTTTTATCTTGGCGGGTGACACACTAGCGTGTGTCTTGATAACTACTAGGAATCCTAATAAGTCTTTTGTTGAGACGTATGGGTGAAATGGAATTTTGAAAATGTTTATTTTTCCTAGAGGGTTGTTTGAGCCTGTTTCGTGTAAAAATAGTAAATGGAGGATGAAAAGAAAGGCTACAACAAAAGGCAGGATGAAGTGAAACGCAAAAAAATCGTGAAAGTGGCATTATCTACTGCAAATCCTCCTCATAATCATTGCACGATTTTCCCTCCTACATATGGAATGGCAGAGAGAAGCTTAGGGATTACTGTTGCTCCTCAGAATGATATTTGTCCTAATGGTAATACGTATCCTACAAAAGCTGTTATTACCAGAAGGAGCAAGGCTACACCTGTTGTTCAGGTGATTTCTAATTTATAAGATCCAAAGTATATTCCTCGACCTACATGTAAATAGAGGCAGATGAAAAATACTGATGCTCGGTTTGCATGGATTGTTCGTAGCAGTCAGCCTCTATTTACATCTCGACAAATGTGTAGTACTGTTTCAAATGCAATTTTTACATCTCCTGAGTAGTGTATAGCTAAACATTGTACTCCTAGGCATAGGCCTAGTAAAGAGCCAAAGTTTCACATGTATGTAATTCTTGTGGGTGAAGGGAGGTCCACTAGAGAACCATTAGCGATTTTAATTAATGGATGGTGGGTTCGAATGGGTTTTAACATAATTTGTTTATAGGGGCCCTCTGTAAAAAAGCTGGTAATCTTTAAATCTAATAATGTTATTAATAGGTACATGATAAGTAATATTGTGGTGTAAGAGTTTTGTGAATATAATTTTATAATTGCTGCTATTGGTCTTTCTTGGTTGATAATCTGAGGAATATTTAATATTGTTTTAAATGATATAAACAGTACGGCTAATGGGATGGCAGGTATTAATAGCTTCATGGGGTTTATTTTAGGAAAAGTTTCATTAGGTGCAATTGATGCTACATATAGAAATACAATTAATATTCCTCCAAGGAATACTAAAATTAAAGTATGTCCACATCAGAAGATGGAAAATATTGAAGATATTATAATAGCCACTAGTAGTGAATATAAAATTAAAGCAAATACAAATGTAACAGGATGTGAAACTTGTGTGAGAATGAGAATAATAATTATTGTTAATGGTAAAAGCATTTTAATTTCAGAAGATCGTTTATTTAAAATTTTGGCTTCGAGTGTTAAGGAAAGATTTATTCTTCTTTAAGTGTGTGTATGACCTTCTTAAATTTATAAGACTTATGTTTTATATTAAACTATTATCATATTAGGCTCTATTAAAGGTTTTCTATTTGGTGGTGAGTTTTTATTTCTCAGTATAAGCATCTATTAGTTATGTTAATAAGATTAGAAAGGATTGCTTTAGGATTATTAGGAATATTAAGTGTATGAATGAGAGCTGGCCCTGGAGAAATGTTTTTTATTATAGTTTTTTTTTTAGATGGCTGCTTGTGAGGGAAGAATGGGGTTAGCGGTTGTAGTGTGTTTAGTACGTTCACATGCAAGAGGTAAGTTCGAACTGAAGGGGTTTCTGTTTTGATATGTTAATTTTAGTTTTAGGATTAATGGGACTAATTGTTGGAGCTTTATATTATTTTGAAAGAAGCTGATATTTTTGTGGTTTCATGATTTTAGGTGTTTTAATATGTTTAAAAGGTTATTTGGAGGGGACATTTTATGGCTATATTAGTATAGGCATGATGGTAGATTTATTAAGATGAAGTTTATCTATTTTAACTTTTTGGATTAGAGGGCTCATAATTCTTTGGAAGAATTATGATTTATAATTTCAATAGGTTTTCTCGTGAGTTTACTATTACAGTTAGTCTGTTAGCTTTAATACTTCGTGCGAAAACAGTAGCCGTATTATCCACAAAAGCTCAAGGGCTATTACTACTGAGTATTACCCCCCTCCCCCCCCCAACATGCAATTATCAGTTAAAGGCTATAGCTAAACATTTCTTGGGGGGGGGGAGGAAGGGGGGCACAACTCGCTCCCCCCTAATATATTTTCGCTAACCATCAGTGAAACTTGTACGTCGACAAAACAGTGTCAAACAGGAGAGGTGGTCACTTCCCTGTATAGAAGTAAAATAAAAAAAAAAACACCATCCAGATACTCCTTCCACTCTTCCAGTTAAGCAGTCACCAAATGGTTCAATAATTATGTCATATTGACTGTGTGCACTTCAACACAAAACAGTTTCCTAATTTCTACAAGAACTTGCCGATGGTTTTGCAAAGCTTTTCCAAAGATTTTCCGAAGTTAGGATTTCAGTGTTAACTCACTTTTAAGACAATAAACACAATTTGCACCTACATGCCAATAAAAACTGCCAGCAGTTGTTAAGTTACTTATGGCTTTATTCTAATGGTATGGAAATTAAAGTAAGGAATTTTGTTAAGGACCAAGTACAAGTACTGCATATTTACAACTAATTTTTTCCAGTGTGTTAGAAATACGTCAGCATCAGCACGTTGGGCGAACCAACAGTATGAAGCCACATGGTCAGAAAAAAAGCATGATGCAAACCAAGTATGTATTGACTGAACAAATTTCCGTATTAAAAAAAAAGTCGATTAAAGCAAGTTACAAATGAATATTCCACTTTTTAAAATAAAAACTACCTCTACTATCCAAATTAACTGTGACGATGGGGGTTCTGCAAATTTTGATTTTGTTGCTTTCCCAAGTGACCGGACTTTCCCAAGTCCATTATTCCTGTGAGGGAAGGGAGGAGGGAAAGCTAAAAATAGACTCCACTAAGATAGCGTTGTGACAGATGGGCTCAGAGCTACGACGCAACCCAGCAGCCGACAGAAAAATTCTTAATAAAGCGATAATTGAAGTTTAATAGCAAAGCCAACAAATAAGTTTATTAATTATAGTACGTACACAATGACATTTTAATAGAGCAAACTCTCTGAATTCCAGACTTTTTAAGACCAATCAACGACAATGCTGAAATTCCAGACTTTTTAAAGCCTTAAATTTACCCCTTTAAAATCAAGACTTTTTAAGGAATTTAAGACTTGTGCGAACCCTGTAGGAAGAGAGGAAATCAATTAATTATTCCTGCTGTAATAACGAATACTGCTCCCATTGATAATACGTAATAGAAATGGACAACTACATAATGTGTCACGTATAACAATATGAATTGATGAATTTCTTAAGATGATACCTGTTAATCCACCAACTGTGAACAAGAAAATGAAGCCCAGGCTTCATATTAATGGAGCGGTTAATGAAATTTGTGCCCCGTGTAAGGTTGCTAATCATCTGAAAATATTAATTCCAGTTGGGATAGCAATTACTATAGTGGCAGTGGTGAACATCTAGTCCTACTGTAAATATGTGAGGAGCTCAAACTACAAAGCCTAAAATTCCAATTGCTGATATGGCGTAGATTATTCCTAAAGTACCAAAAGACTCTTTCTTTCCTGCTTGTTGACTGGCAATATGTGAGATTATTCCGAATCTTGGTATTAAATGTAAACTTCTGGATGTCAACTTCTGAATCAGAATAAGTGTTGATATAAAATAGGGTCTCCTCCTCCTGTAGGATCAAAGAATCTTGTATTAAGGTTTCGGTCTGTTAGAAGCATTGTAATTGCTCCAGATAATACTGGAAGAGATAATACGAGTAAGATTACTGTGATTTTTACAGACCATACAAATAATGGCACTCATTCAAATGATATTCCTCTAGATCGTATATTAATGATTGGTGAAATAAGGTTGATGGTCCCCTAGAATTGAGGATACACCTGCTAAATGTAAAGAAAAAATAGTTATTTCTACAGATCCCCTTCTGTGTGAGATGTTTGATGATAGAGGATGGTAAAGGTTCATCCTATTCCTGCTCCTCTTTCCACAGCTGCTGAGCATAGTAGTAGGGTTAGTGATGGGGCAATAATCAAAATCTTATATTATTTAATCGTGGAAATGCTATGTCAGGGGCCCCAAGTATTAAAGGGATTAATCAGTTTCCAAATCCTCCAATTATAATGGTATTACTATGAAGAAAATTATTACGAAAGCGTGGGCAGTAACAATTACATTATAAATTTGATCGTCACCAATCAGTCTTCCTGGTTGGCTTAGTTCTAATCGAATAAGTAGTCTTAGGGTAGTCCCAATTATTGATGATCAAATTCCGAATACAAAGTATATAGTTCCAATGTCTTTATGCTTTGTTGAAAATATTATTCATCGCAGTATTAATAGCTTAATTCAAGCGGTAAATTGTAAATTTATAGATGGCTTTGTCTCGTTTTAGTATTTTATTAGAATATTATATTGCAAATATAGAGGGGTTTTGGCCTAATTATGATTGATTGCAGTTTTAAAGGCTATTAGTTTTATCTAACTTAAGGTGGTTAAATTATAGGGGAAATTATTAATAAGGATGTTGCTGATATAATTGAGAGAGCTGTTACTGTTTTATATTCTATTTTTGCTGAGAGAGGTATGTGGGAGGGTGATTTTGCCCCTAGTTAGATTGTTGATAACATTGTTTGTACCATGTTTAATGCTCGTAGTGTTGTTGGTAATATCGGATGTTTTATTGATCTCGTGCGGCGGGACTTTTATGATGTAATTTGTATTGTGGAATCTTGGCTCAAACCAGACTTTACTGATGCTATGCTTGTGGACACTCGCAAGTTTCCGTGATCAGACGCGATCGAGGTAGCAGAGGAGGAGAGCTCTTGATCATTCACCGTGTTGGGATTCCATTGGTGGTTTTAGAAGTGGCGTCGTCTGTGGAAGGTATTTCCGTTGCACTGCCGCGTAGTAAAATTACCATCATTTTATGTTATTTACCGAATAGTCGCGTTGATGGGGATATTATAAATCTCGGTTCATTCATTACACGGTCTGTAAACCACAGACACTAACATTTTGTTGGGGGATTTTAACCTTTCATCAGTGGATTGGGCCCGCCATTGAGCTGGCAACAGTCATCACGCTCTGTTTCTTGATTTAATTGCCCCTCTTGGTTTGCTTCAATTGGTAGATGGGCCAACCAGGGGTAACCGCATTTTGGATCTGATTTTCTCACATGACGATAAGACTTATTGTTGATATTAATGTTGCAGACCACTTCGGTAGGAGTGATCACTGTGTTGTGAATTTTACTATAAGTTTATCCCACACTGGTGCAGGCGAACCAGCTTGTATTCCTACTTCAACAATTCAACTTTGAACTTCTGAAATCGTCCTTGAGACATATTGACTGGGACAGTCTGATATTCAGGACTCACCCTAACATTGAACAGGCTTGGACCTGTTTTCACTCAGTATTAACAGGGCATATTGATCTTTGTAGTGATTATACTAAGCGTAACAAACTGGAACAAGTAATTTTTCCGAAATATATTGCAAGATTAATCATGAAAAAGCTTAAACTGTGGAAACATTTTAAATTGAACCCAGGCCCTGCAACATTACTAGCCTATAATACTGCACGTAAACTATACTCAGATTCAACAGAATCGTGGTACAGAGCTCATGAAGCAGCAGTAATCCACGAGGGAAACCAGGCAGCTTTATTCAGACTTTACCGCAACAAAACCTCCAAATCTAGAGCACTGCCACCTCTGAAACTAGGAAATAACTTCATAACGGATAATCTTGGTAAAGCGGAGTTATTATGCGAGACGTTGCCTCGAATACCATTATTGATGATGGAAACTTGATACTCCCTCCAAGTCAATCTCTTAGTAATGCTTTTTCTTGCTGCTCAGTGGTTTTTCCTGAGACTGTAATTGTTTCTACAATAAACACGCTCAAACCAAGCAAGTCCTGCGGGCCCGACGGTCTGTCAGCTTTTCTTTTCAAACAGCTGGTCCACGAAATCAGCTCCCCACTATCTAAACTCTTCTCACTTTCCTTTGCCCAAGGTTCACTTCCTTCTGCCTGGTGTACAGCCAACGTGGTACCGTAAATCGTGTATTAAAAGCCCAGTTGAAGCTAAAGCCCACCCCCAAAAATGCTGAAAAGTCAAAATCATGAAATAGTGGAGTTAAAGCCCATCCCTCAAATTGTCGTTTTTCTACGAAAAATTACCTAAAAGTTATACGATGTGTATAAAGATAGTACTGCTTGCTATGTTTACTGGCCCCTTCTCCCTCCCTGTAGTGATAGTGGACTCTTTCTTTAGCGCCTAGCACCTCCACAAGGCCTGGGC
Organism: Lithobius niger; assembly: GCA_023313725.1. Classification (NCBI taxonomy): domain Eukaryota; kingdom Metazoa; phylum Arthropoda; class Chilopoda; order Lithobiomorpha; family Lithobiidae; genus Lithobius; species Lithobius niger. The sequence continues at coordinate 6,547 of JAHWFP010064927.1, forward strand.
ATCTCTCACCTAAGCCTCCTCCCTTCTTCACAGCAATTAAAAGGATGTAAAAATTGGTCTTCATAGATCGTTCAAAAGCTTCGAATTTTCGGTAATAGATGTCCAGAAAGGTTAGAAAATTGATAATGCTTGATTTAAAGCCCACCCCCTATTTTTGCCAAATTAACTGCATAAGCCCATGGGCGTTTAATCCACGATTTACGGTACTAGTTTTCAAAAAAGGTTCATATTCTGACCCCACTAATTACCGGCCTATTGCGTTAACTTGTGTAGCTTGTAAAGTGATGGAATCACTCATTTGTGTCACACTTAACAATTATTTTGATGATCACGCAATCATAAACCGGGATCAGCTTGGTTTCCTTCCAAACAGGTCTGCCACTCACCAACTGTTATTGGTCCTCGATCGTTGGACCAGTGTGCTAGATGTTGGTGCCCCTTCAGACACAATATATTTCGATTTCAAAAAAGCCTTTGAGTCTGTCGTTCATCGAAAGCTTCTACTTAAACTGGAAGCATGCGGAATTTCAGGAGACCTACTGGAATGGATTACTGCTTTCCCTAACAATCGAGTTCAGAGAGTCATAATAGAAAACACAGTATCTTCTTGGACAAAGGTTAAATGTGGGGTTCCTCAGGGTTCTGTCTTGGGACCCCTCCTTTTTCTCGTATATCTAAATGATTTAAATTTTAACGATAATAATATCTATGGCTTCAAGTTCGCTGATGACCTTAAAATTGGTGGGGAAAATTTAACAGATGGTCGTTCCCCCGATATTGTCGCCCAAATAAATGAGGTGGCAGATTGGTCTAAGTGCTGGCAGCTACCTCTATCTGTCAACAAAAGTCTCACTTTCCACGTGGGTGACAAAAATATACGCCCATGTTATTTTCTTGAAAAATAAATACTGCCGTCGTCAACGGAAGTACGTGACCTGGGGATTTGGTTTACTAAAAACTTGAAACAAAGTCTCCACTGTCAGAAGGTGTGTGCTTCGGCATATCGTCGCTTAGCCATTGTTAATAAGTGTTTCACTTCTGGGAACATCATTACTAAAGTTAGGGCTTTTAAAGTTTTTGTGCGCCCAATCTTGAATGTGCAACTCCAGTCTGGTCTCCATATTTGGCACGAGATATTGACCAGCTCGAGGCTGTCCAGCGCAAATTCACGAAAAGCCTTTCGGGATTGAGGGATATTATCTATCGTGACAGACTTGAGATGCTCGGCCTGGAACTTCTGGAGTTGTTCAGAATAAGATTCGATTTAGTTCTGACATTTAAAATTTTGCGTAACCTTATTTCCGTAGATCTTCCGTTCTTCGATTTTGTAACTTGTCCAATTGGTACGCGTGATCATAACTGGAAACTTATTGTCCCAACTTCTCGTCTTGACTGTCGCCGAAACGTTTTTGCGGTACAGATTGTCCCAATTTGGAATGCCCTTGGGTCCAGCACGGTGAATGCACCTACTGTCCCGGCCTTCTGTAGATTATTGAAAGCTGAACCAGTACACACATTTTTAAAACGCCCATTGCCAGAAAGTCGCGTTGCCAGGAAGCTAGGTTTTTAGGTTTTACATTTTTAAAGTTTGGTTTTTAATTTTTAATTAAAATTTTTAAATTTTGATTGTCCAGGAACAGAGTTAAGTGGCTCCACAGCCCTTCCGTCTTCCTTCCACACATTGGTGGTACATTTTATTATTATTATATTAATTGATTCGTATATAGAAGTATAGGGTTATTAAGGAAGATATTGTTAATACTATAATTTGTAGTGGTATTTTTCTTATTATTTCAGTAATAATTAATCATTTAGGTAAGAATCCTAGAAATGGAGGAATTCCTCCAAGAGATAATAGGCTTGTTGCTAATAATAAGTTAATGTGTTTCTGATTGCTGTGTGAATTTGTTTGGGACAGGTGTAAAATGTTTCATTTTCTTATGTAAATGATTAATATATTGAGAAAAGTATAAATATTAAAATATTGAATAACTATTCTTGCTCTTATGATGGTTGCTATAATTATTCATCCTATGTGGTTAATTGAGGAATATGCTAGGATTTTCCGGGTTATTATTTGATTTTACCCTCCAATAGCTTCGACCAAAGAGGATGTTATAGCGAATATCATGGCTGCTGAGGAATGTAAGGCTCTTAATAGAAATAGCATGGACCCACTGCTCACTGCCAGTCATGCCACGTTCCCACAAATTCTGAGGAAAGGGCCCAGCAGCGCAACCTGCTTAGAACAGCGATCTTCCAGCCCGAAGGCGAGGACCCACTGCCCACCACTAGTGTTACTGATGGCCAATCGGACTGCCCAGAAGACGCTGTCCGCAGACTAGACACCCCGACGGGGGTTATATCAGTTTATCAGTTGAAGGACACCGGAGATCAGGCAATGCCAACAGTGCAACCTGCTTAGAACAGCGATCTTCCAGCCCGAAGGCGAAGACCCACTGCTCACCGCTAGTATTGTCAATGGTCCAACAGCTCAACCAGCTTAGAACAGAATGCCCACAGTCCGAAGCCCAGAACCCACTGCTTACCGCCTGTCTTGCCATCATCACCGGCTTAGAACAGCGATCTTCGAGCCCGAAGGCGAGGACCCACTGATCACCACCAGTCTTTGCCCAATCACTGGTCAAACAGCTCAACCGGCCTAGTGCAGCAATATTCGAGCCCGAAGGCGAGGACCCACTGCTCACTACGTCAGACACTGATATAAGTTCATCACCCAGGATGTCGGAGAGGGCCGGAATGATAAACGGCCGGAATGATAAACAGCCGGAATGATAAACGGCCGGAATGATAAACAGCCGGAATGATAAACAGCCGGGATGATAAACAATCCGGGATGGTAAGGTTGCAAAGGCAAGGTTTCTGAGTCTTGACCCGAAAAGATGATCGTGGAGTCAGAGTTATCCTAGAGCCATCGTTGAGGAAAAAACAGTCTGCTGGTGTGGCTGAAAGTGAAGGCAACCAGTTAAGGCGACGAGAAAAATGGTCTTGCGAGTCAAGTAGCTTAGGGAACAGGAAGCTAGCCGTTCGTAGGGGGACGAGCGGAGTAAATTGAGAACGACGGAAAGGTGCCTATTCGGGATGAGTCAACGAACCACTGGCCGTTCGATGTCGAAGGATATGATGAGGGCGGAAATGCAGAAGTTGTCAATAAGTGAAAGACTGCCCGCAGCACGAAACACCGTGCTTGCAGCGGAATGGCAAAACAGAAGATATACCCGCGAAGCCCATCGTCAAAGAGGTCGTTTATGAACTGTAAGAGGTCAGGAACAGAGGAATTGATTGGACTAATTTGTTGTGGGAGACACCAACGAAACCAACGCCTCCAGTGGCTGTCATATATTTTGTTGGTAGAGGCTCGAACAGCCCTGGAGAGGGGACGTAGTAGTGGTGTCTTGTGTGGGACCGACAGGAGTTGGTGGAACCGTTGATGGACGGTCCAGAAGTGGAACCGTAGAACGTAGCGTTCCGTCTCTGGGCAACCGTTGGCAGAACGCCGGCAGGTGTATCAGTGTGATACGTCGGCATACGGAGATGAGGTATCTATCTGGACCAATGGTTCCTGAGGTGCACCTTTGGCACGCGGCATGATAGACGGCAACCGGCAAGAAAACCATTGGAGCAGAAAGTACACAGCACGTCTAACATGGCCAAGACAGAGAAGAAAAGATAAAGCACCGTCCATCAAATCGGCTTATATACTTGGAGGCTGCGCAGAACCTATACGCAGTGGGTACTGATGCTGGCAAAGGCTCCAAATCTTCTATCTACAATACTAACAGCATTGGCAGGAGGAGAATGCTAAAATTCGAATAATGTATATTTTTACGGCATATAGAAATCATAATTTCATAAATGAATGAAAATAACATGGCTGCCACTCAAACCCAACTAGTGTACCAACCAATGAGAAGTTTAGGGTGGAGAACCCCACGAAATTTAGACGCACTTTCACTCCCAGAAGTACAGACGGTTTGTGATTCTGGCACAACTGCACGATGAAGGGTTGGCATACCAATAATGAGGGTAACAACGTGATTTTTCGACGACGCACACCTCCAACTTGTGGAGGCAAAACCGGTGGAAGATCCTCAATTTCCAACTATTGTCGTACACACCGTCCAGGCTTAATATTAAACAGATGCTAACAATTTTGGTGCCAACAGTGCTGGTGTGTCAGTAATTCGCAATCTTTTTGAAGAAACTTGAATAAGAAGCATTATTGCTATTACGAGTTAGTTTATTTACTAGGCTGACCTCAGTCTCCCACGTTACCTGTGAACGAAAGGACTTGCACTGAATGAAAGACCAAAGAGGGCATACTTTGTGCTAACCTATCCATTTTTAACAAAGAGTAGAGCAGAATAACATAGAATGTGAAAGTATCATTAGTTAAAAAACAAAAACGAACTCGTTTGATGTTTAAGGTAAGGTTTAAGTTAATCAAATCTCAAACAGAGGAACACGAATAAGCTTTCTTGTAAAGTTTCAGGTACCACGATGCTGCTGTAAGTATTTAGGCAACGAGAAACATTACTGCTGCATTTAAATGTTTTTCAGTATTTTTACTTTTAAGCACGGTAGGTAAGCAATGATCGGTGTCTGTGTTACATTACTGCCACCTAATACCATGAACGACATCAAAGTGGTAAAAATCAGATTGTCATGAATAGAGCGATGAATGGAGAGGACACGACTTGACTGAAGAATGGTACAGAAAAATGTATCTTACCAGCAAAGCTGGTTAAAGATAGTTTTTGTTGCCCAACCGAAACTATGCATTACCTGTTTTTTATGCACTCTCTTGGGTTCTCAGTGCTTCTTCCAGAGAAAGAAAGAAAGTTGGCTTCCCTGCCAATCCCGTAGGTATCCCACTGCGCATGCACGGATGCAGTCCTCCATATATAAACGCTGGCGCAGCTTTGATCCTCATCTCTTTTAATAATCTGAATCGTTACCAAGGCAACTCGAGAGCGGAGGAAGGGTGGGTCGCCTGTTGTAAAACAGGTAATGTATGTTTTCGGTTGGGCAACAAAAACTATCCTTAACCAGCTTTGCTGGTAAGATACGTTTTTGGTTGTCTTCGAAAATCTGCATTACCTGTTTTTTATGCACTCAACAGACTTTGTCAGCGGAGGCGGGCCTTGGTGACGGGTGCCCTGGCTACGGACTGGCTACCCTGAAGTCAACTGGACTCAACGAACCTAAAGGCAACCATTGTAGGGGTTGAAAGATGATCCTGTAGGTCTTGAAAGGTTTGTTGTGTAAACCAGTCGGTGGCAGGTGCATTGAGAAATTGGTTGCTAACTGCACCGGACTGGACACAGGGGGTACCACCGGAGGAAGCGGTTGCGAGCAGATTCCAGGGTAAAGGAGAAACAGCCGCCAATGGGCGACTGAAACCCTTAGGGATCATTGTAGTAACATAGTCACAGTGACAAGTGTTATAATTATTGAAGATTGCAATAAAAACTATCTTTAACCTAGCCTAGTACTGGAAAGGACGTGACGGAACCGTAGAAAGTCGGTACGGTGCGAGGTATGCTTGCTGGAAATATGAGCAGCTGTCTGTTCGGTGACATATCGGTAGCAGGACCGAAGGTAGGTCTGTGATAACGGGAACAGGCCGGAACGTAGATAACTATGACAGGAAAAGGTACGCATTTTATGTAACAGGAAGGGTGACCCGGAACCGAGATGAGTCAACGTGGTCCTTGGGTCCTTCCATGAAGTCTAAGGATGGAAAGTTGTTGTTAATACTGTTAGGAAAAATGGCGCGAACCATTTTGGCGGTTCGTGCCCAGACTGCAATGGTGTGAGGCACGACATTGTTGCGACACGTGCAGTGCGTTGTCGTGCCCTGCTTGGGAAACGATGTCGTCGTGTCAAGACGTGTGCTTCACGAGTGGGTGTTTTTAGG
>JAHWFP010064928.1:0-24924 GCA_023313725.1 Lithobius niger
ACCGAATAATACTTTGGACGTTAAATGAAAACTTGAAGATTGCTACCGCTAGTAGCAATCTTCTAGTTTTCATTTAACTTTCGAACTATTAGTATGTGCGATTAACTTGGCTAATAGGATTAACTTTGGCGGCATTTCCCTGGTGGAATGATATCACTACCTTCAAAGGCCGACCGTTTTTGGAAACTTGGCGGGTTTTTCTACCAGTTATGGTTTTGGGTGGATATACTATAATACGCTTAGGTTGGGCAAGCAAATTCATCGTTATTATGCACTACTATGAAAGAGGGTGTAAATGAAAGAGGGCGAGCGACCGACAATGTCAAACAAACAGATGTGGCCTATAACAATCGACATATTGCATTAATAAAGCTAGGTCTTAATAGCCGACTTGGAAGAGTTTCAAAGTTGGTTGAGTAATAATCACTGCATGCATAACCGTTGTTGGCTTTGTTGGGCTTGGTATCAGAACAGAGAAACGTCCTCCATTGAAAATAAACATTTACTTCCGTAACACAAATCAGCAGGGGTTCAAAGAGGAAGCAGAGATGGAGATATTCAGACCACACAATAGGGAAAACCGGGGCCCACTACAGTGTTACGCTCAGGTACGCGGGAACCAGCTATCCGACGACGGGGGTACAGCTAGTATATTTTTAATTAGGCTGAAATTACAGAAGGTACGGTACTGTACTGAAAAAAGTATGAAACGTACGGAAAAGTACAAGAAGCTCAGCTGAAAAAAAATTACAACGTTTACAAAGACATGGTTCGAGAGTCCCGTTTGACAAAGTATTAAAACATGCTAAACCGTTAAATTTAGCCAGTTAGGCAGCAGTATTCAAATTAAGCATTTCTAAAAAAAAAAAAAAAAGGAACAAAATACTGTAAATTACTACTGTATGTGTATTTAAGGACGCTAAAAGTTAATTAAGTGGTTCTCAGGAGCGCACGCATGGTTTTTTTTTCTTAGCGCATGAAACGTTTTTTTTTTTATGACACTGTCTAAAAATAAAAATAAATTCCGATCACGCATCAGCACTTTCATCAAACATTTTCTGGTGCCGATGACCGCATCACCTCTTTGCGTCATTCGCGTGTTTGCCTTGAAACAAATCTAAAGGACGTTCAAAGGCATGTCACAACTAAAAACTTGAATCTAAATAACGATTTTCATCAAATGAGCAACTTTAGCACGCTCACTCTGGAAATAAAACACAGATATTGTACTCCACAACAAATGTAAGCTATACTGATTTTGTTTTGCTTGATAAAAAAAAAAAATAGCCGTCGCCCGCATCTGAAAAATCACGCATAAAACGTAAAAAAACAACAACAAAAAACCACCGCCCGTTCGCGTCAATTTTTTTTAGTACTACTCCTGAGAACCACTTAATTAATTTTTAGCAGCCTAATCAGGCTCACTCTTAAGTTTCGCCGTCATATATCATGAAGCACACGACTGACTTACCTGAGATTTGGCATCGAGAAAATAATCGACAGCATGTCCAGCACCAGCCCTGTCCACCCATGCTACCGTGACGTCACCGCCCACCATAACCGACTGCTGATGGTCACCGCTCAAGCCAAACGACATGTATTGACCAGTTCCTGTGAATAATGGTAGAAAAAAAAACACCACTTTACTCATTTATATGATCAGAAGAACAGTAAGACAAACAATCGGGACCAGCGATTACCTAGTTGCAACCGGACTTCTGTGCACTTCCGCCACTTTCGGGAGACTTCCTGTTCATATTTCCGGTTTTTTTTTAAATTCCTTTTAACTAATTGTTGGAACTGAATCTAATGGTGAAAACAGTTTGTCTCTATTTGGTACCGTTCCAGAAAATGATGGGCTCACTTGTCGGCCATTTTCGGGCCATTTCCGCTTCATACTTCCGGGTTTTTTTTGTTATTTTTTTAATTTTAAATAATTTTTGGAGCTGAATCTAATGGTGAAAACCATTTGTCTCTATATGGTACCGATCCGTAGACGATGGGCTCACAATGGGCGCCTTCGATAACTACCAATCCAAACTCAACCAAACTCATCCATCTGTAGGCAGTTTGGTACCGTTAACAGACAGAATACCCAAGAGCAAACTCCGCTCTGCCTCCAGACTGGTAGAGTTTGGTTGAGTTTGGATTGGGGTTTTCGAAGGCCCTGTTCGTCGGGCACTTCGGAACACTTTCGGGCAACTTCCGCTTCATATTTCCGGTTTATCTTTATTCCTTTTAACCAATTTTTGGACGCTGAATTTAATGGTTGGCTCTATCTGGTACCATTCCAGAGTTGAAAAAGTCTGCGGACGGACAAAGTCGTTGCTTAGTCGTCACAGCTTTGGTTGTTCCGGTATACTTCTAGCAGTACGTTGAAAAAAATTGAATGAGGGACGATACGGTCCAACAAATCTGCCTTCACCGAAGAGAACGAGTATGGACTAAATTCAGGGAATAATAATTGCGGTCCATGGAGAGACGACATATTTGGCAATTTTGGCAAAATGTTTGAGGCACGAATTGCATCTTCGAACTCGTGCATGAGTACGAAGATGAAACTCGTACCTCAAAGATTTGGGAGATATTCGGGAGATATTCGGGAGATAACCAGAGACATTCGAGGAAGAGCGGTGGGCGTGACAGTCAGCAGAACACTGGGCAAAAATCGTGTAAAAGGAGCACTGGGTTAATCGAACACACTGGGCAGAAATAATGTTTATAGCGTTTTCTTGCTCGGCCCAGTAATTGCCATCTTTAGAACTCAAATAGTGACTTTGTGCGTCCGAATCCGAAAGCTTTAAAAAAAAAAAAAAAAGCTTGTAACCTACCGTAACAATATAATTTTGTTTAATGCTGTAACTCATAACGTAGTGCCCAGTAGATTCCTCGTTACAAAATTCCGAGCTTCGAATTTTAGATATCCGTTGGCTTATTCCACCTGAAAGAAGAGTGGATTCTCAAATTCCCAAGTCGTGTTTATCAGCTGATGCGCGATTCACGGAGAAGGCCACTGCCAAACACGGAATGCCTTTTTACGGTCACACCGAAAACTCCGCACAGAGGCATTTGTTCCTGCAGCTCAGGAATGCCATGCAGGAAAGCCGCCGTTTGCGTGCCCGTGAGGGAGGGGAGAAACGTTAAGAGGCGTTCAAGAAATGAGACTTGTTTGGAGAAATTTTACCAAACGGCAGAAAACAGGATGAAATACAAAAGTCTGCACCGAAGACGTACTGGCCATACGGTAAAATGGGAGGTTTCCCGTGGGGCTATGTTCTGCAAGCCTGCGGGGGGCCTATCTATGTATATAATACGCTTAGGTTGGGGAAGCAAATTCATCATTATTATGCACTACAATGAAAGAGGGTGTAGAGGGGGAGGGGATGGGGGAGAGAGGGGGATGGGGGAGGGGAGGGCGTCCTCCATTGAAAATAAACATTTACTTCCATAACACAAATCAGCAGGGGTTCAAGGAGGGAGCAGAGATGGGAAACCGGGGCCCACACCACACAGTAGGGGAAACCGGGGCCCACTACAGTGTTACGCTCAGGTATGCGGGAACCAGCTAGGGGGGTACAGCTAGTTGAAATGTATTTCTTGATGACTAATTTCTACGAAATGCCACAAGAGAGGGGCCGTACGTTAACCATTTCCCGGTACGCCCCTGTGCCCCCCTCTACATCCCCTGTGAACCCCTGGTACCCCCCTGTGCACCACTCTGCACCCCCTGTGAACCCCCGGTACGCCCCTGTGCGCCGTGCCTCCCTTTTCTGGTATGTAATAAAGACAATTGTAATCATTGCAGCCATCGCCCACCAGGAACGCTGCTCCCACCACCAAAGATGACAGGGTTCTTTAACTGCAGTGCCCATCGCTCAAGTTCTATGGAATTTTTCGAGAAAAAAACCATCAGGAAACAAGTTACACACGGACAGCCAGACATACAGACACGAAGACAAACTGAAACCCTCCTACGCGACGTTTCGCTAAAAAAAAACCAAAAAAAAAACTGGGAACGAGATATCAGGGAATAAAATGTCTGGATGACTTGGCCTGGTACCAAAAAACCCGTTAGCACTGTTTGCATCGTTACCCCTTTAAAGACGGGAAAGCCAAAGGCTCACAAGAAATAACTAAATACAGATGCAAACCTATTTATATTGCCTTTTGGACTTATATGTCAGACTGCCTGTGCGGGGAATCGAACCCAGGACTTTTGAAACCAAAGGCCAAGGTCCTACCGCTCAGGCAGTCTGACATATAAGTCCAAAAGGCAACGTAAATAGGTTTGCATTTGTATTTAGTTACCCCTTTCTCATGCGAGTTCTTAGTTTCTCTGTTGCTATTCGTAGACTTTGGAAAATTTTTTTAATAATGTAACTGTTAGGACTAAAATACACACTCCCGGTGTTCTGCCCAGTGGTTTCCACCAATGTCTCTGGTTATCTCCCGAATATCTCCCATAATACTTGATGTACGAATTTTTGTTGATTTGTGCTTTTTTTCGTCCATATTTTTACAAAGGAAACGAAACAATTACTTGTTTTCATGATTGCAAAAAAAAAAGCCAAACATGGAATTGTTAGTCATACTTACGGATCTGGGCTACCGTCTGGAGAATAATAGCTTCACCGGATATTGCCCATCTCACTTCGAAAAGGGGGTCAGTGTTGAGTACTTCACAATTCAGTTTACTCTGAATAAAAAATGAAAGTTATAGTGTCACTTTCGCATTTCCACGCATTTATGAAAAATGTTACATTACAAAGCAAAGTTTCACATCAAAAAACGACGACAAGAACCCCCACCACAAGAACCCCCAACATGCAGGCGAGCGTGTGAATTATTCTTTGAACAGTGAGAAGTTGAAACTGACACATTGTTGCCATGAAAGAGTGTTGCCTCAACTAACAATTTGTTCCGCGCGGTCATTTCAGCATCAAGTCTTAAATGGCGTCAGCCACGAAGGACTGTTATTTTTCACACGATTCGGATCGCTCAAGCCAAAGCGATAGACTGGGAGTGGGAGGGGGGTGGGCTGAAGAATGGGGACGGGGAGGAAGAGGGCAGAGAGATGATGGGAGGAAAGGTGGTGGGGAGGTATAGAGGACGTGGGCAAAAGAGGAGTATTCCAGAAGGGAAAATTGCCTGTAGCATTCAACGTTTAAGCCACACCTACCGAAAGCTGGGAAACAACCACGGGCGAAACAAAAACCAGGGTGAACCCGGGTATGACTGCTAGTAGTACATAAAGTTTTCGCACCGTAGCCTACGACTTTAGGGCTTTAATATAAATAAATAAAAACATAGGAAGTACGACTTTTACTGCTGACGCATTTCTAAATGATATGCACGAATTTCCCACTAACTCCGCATTAAACATTACTACAACATTAGTACTTTAAACGTTGATTAACCTTTTCCACTCCCAACGTACGCCAGAGAAAATATTTTTTTAAAGTCCCACGTCAACATAGGTTAGTTACGAGATTCGATCTCTCAGCCACTTGGATTGCAGGCCAAGCTGCTAACAACTCGGCTGTGCCTCTGCTCATTTCACTAGGGTTCCCAGAAACCCGCATTAAGTTCGCTTTTCGTCGCTGGACTAATGCCCTAACAAAACTGGCTGCTAGCGGCTGTATGACGACGCAGGATGGTGTACTAAAGACATCAAAGTCACTTAATAAGCTCCACACTTACTATTTGAGTGCAGCAATTTTGACATTAAAGCTCTTACCAGACAGAAGAAAATTTCGTACGAAGCTATGCGTTACTCCGTGCCTACAAGGTCAAAATTGCTGCACTCTAGTAATAAGTGCGGCGTTTATTTACCGATTTTGATGTCTTTTGTACACCATGCTGCGTCGCAATGCAGCCCGGCCTAAAGCCCTAAACCAGGGCAGACTGGCTGCTCACGGCTGCATTCCATTGCAGGAAGGTGTACCAAAGACATTAAAACCATATGATTGCAGCAATTTTGACCTTGTAGGCACTTAGTAAAGCATTACTTCGCACTAAGAGTTCTTCTATCTGGTTGGGGCTATAGTTATTTTGTTGCGAAAGCGAGAATAATGGGACTGACTTTCTGTTATGAAAAGGATAGGCACGGCTTAATAGAATTGTTGAGTGGTCCAATCTATAGGATTATCAGTTGCTTGGGAGGTTGCCTTCCTTCTGAGCGTTGGATGTGGTATAGTGGCACGACCGACGTTTTCGGCACGCTATAGTGCCCTCATGAAAATGACGCCATCACACGGGGGGGAAAAAGGCGGAAAAGATGGCGATGCTTGTTTGGCACTCCTTGCTGGGATCTTCTAATGGCCACCTTTTAGTTCCGATGTTACCGGCTACGTAATCAGTTTGACATGGATTACTTGAAATGAAACGAATGACGCTGTACACTGAATTTAACCCCTAAACGAATATTTTGTCTGAGAGAGGCTCGAGCTCGTATAGATCTGCCAAGCGTGAGCCCAATGTGGAGCAGTTAGGCTGTGGTTTCCATGCAAGATCTAACCAAAAGGGTCGTTGCTTGGCGACCCTCAAGTGAGGTGTTTCACTAGCCAAACCTATCGTCGTGCTGCATCGCCCGCGCATTCTGTCGTTGTTTTCAGTCTCGCATTGCAATCGCGCCGCAAGCCTTCTAACGTGAGTTGCACAGCCGAGGAAGCAGGCCGTAGGTTTGAAAGTCACATCCTCCAAATGCCTAATAAAGTTAAGTCTAATTCACCCATAATAGCCGAACAGTAAGTTGTATTATAGCTTGAAGGGTGTTATGAGCAGCCTTTTAAATATGGAAGGCTAAGAAACATTAGTAATAATAATAACCATAATAATAATAATAATTTAAATCGTGTACTGACACTAGATGTTGGCGGAGTAGACTTTTTAACAACCTACAGTGTCTGCGGCCCATCTTGAGTTCACCCCAGAATCAACACTAATAATCGATTGTATGTTTTTGGTAGAAGAGTGCCTTGTTGATATCCAAAATAGTTACAAAAACAATGGCAGCCGTCGATTAAAACTGCCCCCTCCAGGAAGACGTAGCCGATCACAAAATACGTGCAGGACTCAAGATACACCGCGCACACAATAGGGCACTTTACCGTTTCCCTTCCGACCCCTAGGGAGGAGGAGGGAGGTTCTGGGGTCGTTATCTTTTTTAATAATATATGTTTTTCATTTTTAAAATTAATTTCTCTCTTGATCTTTAAGTCAGCGGAAGCAATTTAATGCTCGTGTGGCTGAACCGACATAATTTTGAACATTACCATACGTACACACCCGATTGCCTAAACCACTCCAAACACACATAATAGTAGTTTTCTGTCGGCGTGTGGCATCTGAGACTTTCCAAACAGAGTTTGTATACATTACTTTTCCAGTCCCCAAGAGTCATAATAAATTATCTCCTATGGCAGTCCAGATTGTAACGCCCAAGTCGCTCCCTCTCGACGAAAGTGACTTGGGAATGACTTTGAGAATGACCCTGATGCAAGTCCTTGGCCGTAAGGGGCACCCACACATCGTTTTGCAGGAACGGATGGGTCAAATTTTCGTTTCGACGGGGCTCAGTGCCAATGTTTTTACAATGACTGCACATGGGCACAAAGGGTGATACGAGAACAGGGGCAACGGAATCCTACGTACTCGCTCCAAGAACTGAACTGTCTTAGATTTGAGAACTCGAGGCCACACACATCTGTGTCGTAACGCAAAAACACGTCTTCGTGGGTGATGGAGAAGGTTCAAGAGATGAACTGTTTGGTGGAAGCAAATTGGATTCACGTAACAATCCAAAAATAGCCAAGAGGCAGGCGGACCAAACAACGTGGTCGAATGTGCTGGAGAACAACTTTGTGCGTATCGCCAATAGCAGGAATGGGGTAATAACTACTTTTGCTGCCGTGAGGGGGCAAGGGTCGATGCAGACCATGACGCAATGACAACAATAGGAAACAGTTTTGCAAACGATTATGTAGGCCCGCCTCCAGTTGTGTGACTTACTACACTTAAAAGGTGTGCGTGGCCTATCTTGAGTTCGCTGCAGAACGAAGACAGATAATCGATTGTACGTTTTTGGTAGCAGAGTGCCTTGTTGATATCCAAAATGGTTACAAAAACAATGGCGGCCGTCGATTAAAGCCGCTCCCTCCAGGAAGACGTTGCCGATCATAAACAGTTCCAGGACTCAAGATACGCCGCGCACACAAGTACTGGACAATACATTCAAAGAATAGCAGAAGCGTCAAGACAGGAAGGCAACATTTCTCATCACTGTCTGTGTCGAGACTGGGACAGAGCAGTAACCAAAAGTAGAGCAGGGAATGGACCTTCATTTTGATTCCAATTGACGCAGAACCCGTGTTGATGCAACAGAGTTATAACGACATCAATTATATGCAAGTAGGTCTGTTTGATTGGTGCAACAATACAAATTTTCTTAATGTGTTGTCTAAAATTGTCTAAAACCCCGTTGTATCATGGCAGCTTGCATTAGACTGTGAAACACTAACGCAAAACTGGTTCAGGCACCAAACGGAAGTCTTTTATCAACTAAAAACGTTGGCTCGGGTTCACCTTAAAAATACCATTGTAGGCCAGTGGCCTCGAAATTTGACAGATGGATTCCTACAGCCCTTTACGGATTCCTTTAAATCGAACTTTGTCAAAAAATACTCGGGTTTTAAGAAATTTAACTGCATCACCAAGGGTTGACTTGAAAACTGCATGTGTTTGGGTGGTTCAAATTTTTTAAAGCCATGAATTCCTGTGAATTAGATGAAGCTTGCTTGAGTCTCGTTTTGGCACTGTTCCTAACGCGCTTACAATTTTTTTGGGTGATAACAAATACGGCAAAAACTCTCTTTTTTTATTTCTACTAAAAGTAAGTGTGCCAGTTCCACTGCCAACATATTTTGTGCGTAGGTGACTGACTGGTAAAGGGGTATCTGCGTCCTTGTCTATAAGACGGAAGCCATTTTTTAACACGGGCTAAAATAAAATCACAATCTTGGTCATCAATCAACTCCTCTACCCGCATGTCAAACTTTAGGGCCGAGGATACATCCCAATATTTTTGAGTTATCATTATCAGATTTAATTTCGACACGAACCCATTCAAGTAGCCCTGCTTTCCCCATACCGGTGTGCAAAAAAAATACAACGGTCAATGGCCTCGATTAAACAGTCTACGTGCTTCCCTACCGAAACCTTTACCTTCTTGTTTCAGTTTTGGTTTGAGCTGTTTTAGAATTGCTTATCATACACTTGCAGGGCTGCTGGGAACTGGGAATCCAGGGTAACTTGGTTTCTCCTATTTTCAGTTGATATACATTATCATAGTGCAGCAAAGATGCCCATTCAATTCAAAACACTCAACCAGATTGTTAATTTGAATGGTGAATGTTAGACCTTGCACTACTCCTTCAGATGAAAGCTGGTTTGCTTCAATTAAGTTTGCCAAAATGCGGACCTTGTCAATGGTCAACTGATGTGAAGTTGGTTGGTTTTTGTTTTTTGCTTTGGATTGGCTGCTTTTGTTTGAGTCTTATTGCCAATGTTTACAATCGAATGTACCAGAAAGTGATAAAGTAAAGTCATGTCTCGACCAATGACATTCAGATTTCCTAGCATTATTGTACTGATCTGCGTTTGAAATCATGAAGCAATTAGCAACAGAGGACACAGAGCTCAGTCAATTCGTGTTGAAGCAAAGACTCTATACCACACCTCCAACACCAGAACAGAGTTGGGAACCAAGTCTGACGTGGAGGACGCCGGCTGTACCTTGAAGTAGTGACATGGATGACACAGAGGCAAATATTTTACAGTGCATGGGGCTGACACCCAAACACTCATCTTAGGAGGGACAGTACCACTACGTCCCGTAGCAGCGCTAATCCACGCGGGTATATAAGGGGAAAATTCAACCCAATTCGCCATCCAATGGCCCACCCTTATCAAATTCAGAAGGCAACCAAACCACAATTAAACTAAGACAAACACGCTACACCTAGGTCATGGGAGAAGGTGTTTTAATTGCCACCAGTAAGGACAGTTTGCCAACCATTGCCCAGGCTTTAGTTCAAAAAATGGCAACAAGCCGCTATCGCTTTGCCGCAAGCGATAGCAGGCCTTGAAACGTGCAAGTGAGGATTGGTGCCTTCAACCAGGTGTGGAGCAACAACTTCCATTGATGGTTCTAAGGATCTGGGAATACGTGCAAGCTTTGCTCGATAGCAGAAGTACTCATTGGCCACAAAATCCACCACGATGTCAAAGTAATGTTTATCTTGGCTATCACACGCATACCAGGAAAGGTTTGCATTCGATCAACAATGAGATGGGGTGAAGGACAACAAACTAGGATGCCCTTCTAGATTTTTCCGTACGGATGGCGCACGGATGGCATAACCTGCAAGGGCAACCAGCATCTTTCTTGGAAAAGGGAGAAGAGCAATCCATCACAGACACCATGGAAGAGAACAATGAATGTCACAAACTATTCAACTAAGCAAAAAATCAAGCTACTAAGGACTATCAAGAATCACACTAATGTGCTGACATGTTGCTTGGGTAGAACGGACATTTATAAACATAAAATTCAGTTGCATCCAGGCACTAAACCAATAACTCTGCCATGTAGAGCTACCAATGCGGTAACTATGAAGATCATCGGCGCACAGGTGTACGAGTGGTTGGTAAATGACATCACTGGACCTACTAACTCACCCCGGTCTGCGGTGCCCGTGCTTTCCCCCAAGAACGGTGGAGCACTGGGTGAGAAGAGATGTTAAATAGACTAAAGAGAATTTATATTGAATTTAAGAGGAGGATTTTTACAAACTAAGCAAGTTGCAGAGAGCAAGACAATCAGTTTGTTTCATTGGTTTCGCAGTCCTTCCATTTAACAACTCACCGCCTATTTTTATAAGGATTTTGGCATTGGTTTAAGACACCTTCTGTACGAGTATTGCGTTGCCTACATGGATGAAATACTCATGTTTAGCAACACTTTTGAAGAACATTTGCCACTTGGATGCCATGCTGAGCCACCTGGGCAACGTGAACGTGAAGAAGGTGTAACTATGCGTGCAGGAAATAAACTACCTCAAATACATCGTCAGACTGGACCAGTTGTATCCCAAGTCCAAATTCCTTAGGACTATTAAGATATTTCCAGTCTAAATTAGTGAAGGAGCTCAGGAGACTGCTTGGTCTATTCGGATTTTTCCGGCAGTTCTATGGAAATTATCATGTCACAGCTATTCCATTGTTTTATCTACTCAAAAAGAACACACGATGGACGAAGAATGCACTCATCGGAGAAGCTTTAAAATTACCTGATCTATCTAAAACTTATACCATAATCACAGACAGGAGTACTTCTGGAATTTCAGCTATTGTATGCCAGCAACAAGAGTCACAAGGTTTAACAACTGTGAGTTTTGCAGGGAGAAGATTGAGCCAATCAGAAACTAACTATGGAGTCAGTAAATTGGAAATGTTGTATACGGCTTCCTTACATTTACACCTTACATTGAAAATACAATGTTTGAGATACAAACAGCGCTTTGACCGATGTTAAAAACTTACTGAACTTGACAGGTTGCCTAACTAGACGGATGATCAAATTGAAATTCGTGAATTACACGCCACACTACCTTAAAGGGGCGGACAACGCCACACCTGACACAGTTAGCCACGTGTAGGAGGAGGAGAAAACTACGGGAGACTTCTAGCTTGGGATGCGCACAAGAACAATGAGTACCAGAGGAGACCAATACCCCAGATGTGGCACGTAGGGGTAAATTACTACGCCAGATTTCAGGGGATCATCAGAACAACACAATGAATGCATCAAACTAGACACCCCCAGCCCCGCGACATTGCAACATGGGCAAACATCAGCCAATCTGTTATGAGGAAATGCTGGATGTGAAGCCTTCGAATTCTACACCTAAGGACGAACACATCTACATGTAAATAAAAACAGGCCTACGTGACCTGCTCATGATACATTTCATGAACCCGGAGAGGCCTACCTTGTCAACCGACCCGAGGGATACAGCACAGGGCGGGGTAAAATTGTCATTGGATGTTGATAACGTAGTCTGTATAGTACCACAGATTTGGTTTACTTTTGGTTTACTTTTGACTTGTGGGTGTTTCGCGTAATTTGAGTTGAATATACACTTGAATGATTGTATTTACTACTGGTTTAGAGTAAGAACTGTACTTTTGTATCATTGCGTCATGGTAGTAAGGTAAGGTACGATTTGATTTAAAGTATACTGTGAATAAAGTGTAACCTTTTGCAGGGTGATTTTGTTTTGTGTTTGTTGTAACTCGTCAAGTTATTGGAATTCGTAAAATTAGGAGTTCGCATTACAATGGGTTATCTGATAATGAAATTGCATTTGGTAGATTTTCATGCATGTTGACAGAATTTGAGGGATTATATGAGTATATTCTGATCTTCATGCACGTTGATAATTATGGATTAAGTGATGGTTGCACCCAATGATTTTTCTGTATGATGGCTTAATCAGTGCTTATTATTGTGGTTTGAATACCGATTACAGTTGCACTTCTATTTGTTTTATGTAATTATGTTTATTTTACAATTATTGTGGATAATAGTTCAGAGATGCTACTGTGACCAGTTACCATTCTCACTTACCTGTTCAATTGCTCAGCAGCATTACACATCTTTTTCATTGCTGATAGTTTATGTTGTCCTTCTCAATAATCAGACGCACATACAATTGCATAAAATGGCTAGCAGCTGTGCCCGGATTAGCCCGGGGTTTTGTTTTGCCTGCGTTTGTTTCCCAGTTTTCGGTATGGGATGACCTGAATGTTGGCTGCTACATGTAATTTTTTTGCTGTATAATACTCCCCTTTTACTTCCATCCTCTCCCTCCCCTCTCCCTTTCCTCTAATAATCTCACTGCCCTCTTCCTCAGTGTCCCCCTCCTTCTGCCCCTCCTCTTTTGGGCAGATTTTGTAAAAAACTTTTATCGATTTCCATCCCAAACAATCTCGTGCAACGTACCTTTTAGGTTCAGTTAATGCTTAATGGTAACAGCATTAAGCACCCCCCTCCCCCCCCCACGCCCTCCTAATGTCTGTAGTCGTTGTATCATTAGGATGCCAATAGCAGGCTCAAGAGATGCGCTGCCCCACACACAGGCATTTCCCATTGAGGGCCCCCAAACTCACAGATTATTGCTTGGGCTTCAGCGATCCGTACCGTGTGAAAAATAACTGTCCTTCGTTGATAACTTCATTTAACACTTGCCACTGAGTAACTGGCCTTCGTGTCAATGTGCCAATGTGCCAATTTCAACTTCTTTTCAAGGCAACAATGTACCTGTTTCAACTTCTGGGCAAAGAATTGACACGCTCGCCCATTTTCATTGTAGGGGATTGTTCTTGCCGTCGTTTTTCCTAAGAGACTTTGCCTGATAATGTAAGATAATTATTTTTTTTAAACTTGTTTGTATATTTCATCTATTATTTTTATGCACAATCATACACTTGTGATCGAATTTTATGTCGCATGAATCGTAGCACTGACCTGTACAGTTACCACGTTACAGTCTGGTTATCTTTGACAGTGCATGTTAAATGGGATGTCATATGTCACATGTGTATACTATATATGTTTTATGATTCATAGATAAAATTGCTTACAGTAGGATTCTGAATCCGGGAAGGTAAGAGGGGGAGTGTTGCATGGATGATAGGGGGTTGGTGCTGAAATCATACAAATTTAATCTAACTCTATTGCTCTATCTAATTCTGAGAGGAAGGTGTAACGATCCTATTAGCTGCTAACTAATGGGTGTTACGTAGTGCTAGCTAGTCAAAGGGTGATGGCATGGTGAGGCAATGAGACTGTAATTCGGGGAATGTGGTTGGATAATCATTGGTTGCTAGCACACTAACAATGACCGCCTAAGGACATATTGCCGGGTAATGCGCAGTCATGTAATAACTGGGAGAGTTTTGGTAATTCATGTAATTGTAATTTATCCATCACATAAACATCCAGGTTTCCTAGCAGATGCAACAGGCCGGGGTGGAGTGCAGGCCCCCTGCAGTTATAAAGAGACCGTGCTTCCCCACACGCCTTCAATGACTACAGATCAAAACTTGGACATCACCATTGATTGTAATTGTTGTAGAGAATATTTAATTCATGTATCCATGGAGGTGACAGTATGCCGACAGTCACCCTAGATTTCAAGATGGCAACATTGAGCTGTTGGCTTTGTAATACTTTACTGGCATGGTTATCTATTTCGTACTGCATCCTAGCATGTTACTGCGTGCCGCCAAACAGTAAGAATATGTTTCACTTGACCAAGCATTTCATAGAAGTTCATAGTCTACCACATTTTCTGCTAGTTTTGTAGGCTTGACGATCACCGATTCTTGGGTCTGCAAGACTCCCCCCACCATAGATACAGGGTGCCAGCGTACATGCTAAATCTACCTAAGTGTCTGGCATCCAAAAAGTACCGTAAATCATCTATTTACAGTTCAAAAAGGAGAAAGCTTTTTCTGTTGTTTGGCATGTTTTAAACCCTTCAATTGAAAATGTAATCTAATTCTAATCTAGGTACCAAAATTTCATGATTTCGTCGTTCACTTGCACTTAATGGCTACTCTGTGTATATGTATTTATTGACAGTTGTATTAAAGCTACGACCAATCCCCCTAAAATGCTTGAAGGTCACAAATTATGGAATTACCTAGTTGAAGCTATAGGTAACTAGGTAATTTACCATTTCTTACCATAAAGCATTTTAGATCGTAATTCTTCTGCTAGAAATGAGTTAAAAGCCTCATACATTCAATGAAATCATTGTTTCATCCCCCTAAATCGTGGTTTTTCTGCACCAAAATTAACTAAAAGCTTCATGCATAAAACAAACTAAATAAACTAGTAAACTAATAATCGAAACATTTAACAGCCCATGGATATTTCATGTACGGTAAAAGCGTCAGTTCAGACTATACTATTGTCTGAAGGAAATCGTGTTTTTTAGTGCAAGTACACAAAAAATTAAGAGATTAATGGATTTTGTCTGATGACGGCAATTTCATTGGGTATCCTAGATACCATGATATGGTAGATTTTGCATGTATCGCCAGTTAGGGTTAATTATCGTTAGTGATTGGTGGATCATCCAGGACCACAGCCAATGGTTGTTCGATTTAAAATTCGTTGAATTTTTTTTATAGACTCCAAACTCATAATGGGGACCAAGTAGTCAGCTAGAAGTCTGAGGAGGGGGTCTTTAAAACGTTTAAAAAAAATTCCAAATTTCAGATTTTTTTCAATTAAATAAAAGTCTTATTTGTCTACTTCACCAAATTTACGACAAGGTCTTAGCACATGGGGCTTATTAGTGTGCCACAGTATGATAGGAGGGAGGGATATAGGACACATAGGCACTGGACGTATGAGCAGCCCAATTTAGGCACTGGGACAAATACGCACCTGGACATATAGGCACTCAGACATTCACCGGAAATTCCATTTCACAGAATCCCGCTTCGCAGAAAATGAAACAGATTAAAATTTTTCTGTGAAGCAGGAATTACCGTTAGGTACGCATAATTCCGTTCAGCAGAATATATATTTTTTTCCAAATTACGTGCTTCGCCGTGCGTGCTGTGGCTAAACATATAACATGAGAAACCGCAATTAGGAATGTGTCTTTAACTTCACCACTGTTAAATTTGTAAAGCGTACTTTGATTCGGCAAAAAGGAATTCTGCAAAACGGGAATTCCCAATCTGTTTTATTTTCTGCGAAATGGGATTCTGCAAAACGAAAATGAAGTTAGTACCAAGAAGAGGAAAGAAACAAATTTGGAAGATCACTTTGCAATCCATTCCAAAGGGGAAAAAAATTAAAAACACACTAGACCCCTATTTGTCCGGAGTCTATAAGTCCGGGTGCCTATTTTTGTCCCAGTACCAATTTTTGTCGCGGTGCCTATGTGTCTGGTGTCTAATTATCCTATGTGTCCGCGTACCGGGTAGTAGAAAGTCAAGCTGGTGGTTCTAAACAGTAAAACAGTGTTATAACAACGTCGTTGTATTGTTGTATTAGTGTGTCTTCGCAGTATACATTGTTTACGAATTGTTATTTTGACCTAATCACACAGTATGTGTGTACGTAAAATGAGATAGGAAGGACTGAAACGGCCAACTCGAAGCCTAAAGACGTCATTATGTTTAATGGGTTCAAATTAAATTTAAATTAAGTATAGAAAGACAAAGAATAACAGCAACAGAGTAAAGATAAAAATAAAAACAGGAAAGACAAAGTCAACGAAACATTTTATTAAACCCGTATACCTCCCTACAGCTCACCAACAGTCAGTCGACGTGCTCCAAAAATTATATTAATATTAATTACGAATCATAAACATAACAATAAAACGTTAAAAAATGTGATATAGTCTTCAAATTTGAAGTCGTTCTTTTGTGTTTATGGATCACATGACGATCAATTTTTTCGTTTCTGTGCAGAAAAAAAAGCAAAGAAAAGCACGATTAGAATGATATAGTGTTAAATTTGTTTTTAATTAGTTTTAAGTAGTAATTTAATTTAATTGTTTTTTTTTTTAACGAATGGGCGGAATTTCTCCATTCGTATATTTTACGCAATCGTTATTGTCACAAAAAGCAGCTTAATAAGTGGCGAGATTAAGGGATTAATGGATTAGGAGCAGCGTGTTGTGTGAGCATAGTAGCGAGCCAGTGGTTTTATTTTTATTTTTTTATTCATTTATTTTTTAAATTATTGTTATTGTTGTCGTTAGGCCTTGTTTTTAAGTAGGGAAAGGAGACAAGCGAAGAAAATAACACATTAAAAAAAAAAGAAAGTGAAAAGCAAAAGCAGCTGACGAAAACAAAACAAAACATGAAAAAGATTAAGCCTGTAAAATAAATACAACACTTACACGCAGGGTAGAATCGAAAACGAAAGGATAAGTGCTTAGTGTAGGAAGCCGTTGAGGTATAAAAGTAATAAGCACAAGATATACAAAATAAAGTCAAGTCAGAAATACGTGAAAGGGAGAATTCGTGGTGGGTGCTCCAGAGATCAAATTATCCAATTTTTTATCCTGGTTCAAGTATGCTCCACACGATAGGTGACGAGAGCGCAAAAAAAAAGTTCATCGAGATTTAAACTAGAAACAAACCATGCAACCTCCTGTTTTAGCCACTGCACATCCCGGCAGTTAACATCATAATATGTAAATACAGGTGCAAACCTATCCACGTTGCCTTTTGGACTTACATGTCAGACTGCCTCAGCGAGGAAGCTAACCCACGACCTTTGAAATCAATGACCGAGGTCGTGTCAGTATGGTTCAGCGGTAGGACCTCGGGCTCTGGTTGCAAAGGTCGTCTGTTCGATTCCCCGCTCAGGCAGTTTGACATATAGGTCCAAAAAGCAACGTGTATAGGTTTGTTTATCTGTATTTATTTAACCCTACTGAGCCAATTGGCTTTTCAACCTGTTTAAGCAACACAATATAGCTTGGTTTTGCTTTAGTTTGCGTTAAAACGAGTTGTGTTAACATCTCTATATCTTCAACTGAAACCCTACACTCTGAACACACGGAGTACACTGATTACCATCTCAGCCTCCACACGAATTTTGCACTGTCAGTACACATTTTGTGTGCTATGTGACCCAAATTTTACTACAATGCACGGAATTTGTATTTTAGTAAAATTTGACTCACATAGTACACAAAATGTGTACTTGATAGTGCAAAATTCGTGTGGAGTTCGAGCTGGTGCACAGACCGTTTACTGTTGGTGCATGGTAGTTTCAGAGTCTACACCACAGTTTAACCGAATGTAGCAAAATAAATGGAAGGATTAAAGGCCGGTTGTCACCAAATGAAAGTCTTCGGCATTTGGCACCATTTAGTGTTATGTAGCGCTAGCTTGCAGGAAGTGAAGGAATGCACATAGTCATTTTTTTTTACAATACAGACTAAGTAAGTGCCTGTTAATTGTTTAGTGAAAATTTGGTACATCCTCGTTCACCTTGGTGCAGGCTGTAACAATTAATGATATCACTGTCACTAGATGGCGCAATGGTAAATTCTTTATATTCTGCCGCGGCGAGATCTAGAGACAGTGATATCGTAAACTGTGATAGCTTGCACCCAAGGTGAAGGAGGATGTACAGTTCCGGTCAAAAAAAAAAAAACGCCTTCGTTATACTGAAGAAGTTGCAGGATTCTAAACGAAAATGTTGATACCTCGAAAACTATACTGGGCAGAATTGAATGAAACAAAAACTGGGTTGCTTATTGTGATATTAGCTGTATTTCTATGCGTATTACATGTAACGGTAAGTATCCAAGTATAATTGGCCGAGCGAGCAACACGAGTTGATATCTAATAATATATCTCATAAACTACTGAATAGAATTGAATAAAACAACAACTAGCTTAATTGTTATGATATATGATTTTATTTCTACACGTATGACATGCAATATTAAGCAGCACAATATGATACGCAATTCAATCTTCGTTTCATGATAATCCGTCCACTAGTTTTCGAGATATCATCAGATATTAAGTTTTTCTCGCTCGGCTAATTATTTTCAGTCAGTTAACGTAGTGTTTAATAAGGGTAGAAATACAGTAGACAATCTAATAAGCAGTTCAGTCTTTGTTTCATGAAAATCCGTCCAGTAGTTTTCGAGATAACTGAATTTCTCCATGGTTGTTATTACGACCCCCGATATAACGAAAAAGGGCTTTTTTTTTTTACCGGAACTGCACGAAATGGCCAATAACAATAGTAAGAGGCATGCTTGTTTGCATGGTTAAAAAAAATTTCTTTGGGCCTTTCCTCGCATCCTGCAAGCAGCACTCAATAGCACTAGGCAGCGCTTGATGGCGTCCCAAGGCTGCAGACTTTCATTTGGTGGTAACCCATCTTTAAGCCCTTTGGAAGGAGTAGTGCCATTGGCGCGCTCTTTTCAAGCTGTTTAAAACGGCGTAAATCACACGATATCGACGATGAGAACCTCCACACGGCCTGGGAATAGGAACTCGTACAACCTTGTACACAGGCCCAATTCCCAATCCTACGCGATGAATGGGTTCTCATTGTGAATACTTGTGGGCGATTGATGCAGAACATTCCTAAATAAGAATGTTAATGCGGTCACTCTGCTGTAGACTTGTGGTAAAGCAAAATAATAGAAAAATGATATTAGTAACGGAGTGACTGCTGCGGTGGTGTACTTTTGCATAGAATTAGAACTTTTACCTGCATTTCAGCACCATAAATTACGTTTGCGCAGCCTTCTTCGGAGTTGAACGTTAGAATGTAAAATAGGCCTTACATTTCACTATAGCTTGAAATAAGGCACAGGTCGCCTTTCTTACACTCACCATTTAGTGTCGTTAGTCGAATATTATCACCACCGACGAAAATTCATAACAGTATGGAGTGATTAACAGTGGAATGAAGAGGTTTTGCAGGGAGGAAAGCACACTTTAAAACTATGTTTTTAATACTTCTGTATTTTAAATTCTTGGTTTCTTGAATTGTACACCCGTACACTCAAAAAGAATGTTTTCGATTAAGCACAATACTGTGGTATTAACGGATCGGTCTTAAGCCCCCTAACCAGACTGAAGAACAATTTCGTGCGAAGCGATGCGTTACTACGGGCCTGCAAGGTCAACATTGTTGGAACGCAGGTTGGTGTTGGTTGGTTGGTTGTATGGTTGGTGTTGTGTTTAAGGACCGATTTTGTCGTTTTTTTTACACTGTCCTGTATCGCTGTGCAGCCTCGAGCAGCCAGTTTGGTTAAGGCTTTACGATGTGCTGTATAGGCGATGTCCATTACAGTTCACCATCGTCTAAAATTTTGCCTCCGCAGAGAAACAGCCACCGATAGCAGATCAAAGATTGCTTGCAGTTTCATTAATTTTTAAAAATTGAAAGTTTGTGCAACCACTGTCGAAGTTGCTTTAAGTAGAAATTTGGAGCAGTGGGTCACGTGTCAGCCTTTTGGTTAAATGCTTAAAGGTGCCTGTTCACCTACTGACAAGCTACAGCATCTAGCGCCGTTTACCATTATTTACTTCTATGTAGCACTTGATTTCAACAAGCGAAGGAATGGGCAAAGAAATTTCTTCTTGCACAACAAACAAGCCACGTGCCTTCTTAATTATTGACTGTAAAGTTGGTGCGTTCACGTGCACCAGGGAGCAAGGGCGGTCAAGGTAAAGGATATCACTGTAACTAGATGGCGCCCATCTAACGGTTCAAAACCTGCGTTTCTAAATGGTCGATGTATTAAAAAAAAAGCATCCTTGATGTCGTTAGGCTTAACTTTACCGCTTGCCCACCAACTTTACACTCAAGAATTAAGGAGGCATGTGGCTTGTTTGTTTCATAAAAAGAAACTTATTTGTGTGTTCCTTCGCTTGTTGAAACTTAGAGCTATAGGGAGAACTAGATGTCGGTAAATGGTTGTAGATGCCTAAGCCTGTCGTTCGGTGGCAATCCCCCTTTAAATAAGAATGCTGACAATATCGAATGCTAGAGAACCTTACGGTGCTAAGGGCGCGTTTACGCAACGACTCGCCTTTGCATTCTCGCAGCTAGAACTCTATCGCGATGGCAAAGGTGGCATTGTCATGGCAACAACACTAAATGGATTAGCTAAATCCGACATCGTTTGAGAATACTTGCAGCCTTATAATCCGTGCCAATAATATAAAGAATTCCTCATGACGAAACAATTTTCCAAAACGCTTCTGAACTCTCGTTATTTGCTGTTTTCGTTGCGAGACGGCAGACATAAAACCGCCACCATGTTGGAATTTGAGGTGATTTCTAGCTTCTAGCTGCGAGAATGCAAAAGCGAGTGCTCCCGCAGTGCCTCATATGGCTGGCAGGACAGCTTAAGCTGCGAACCGAAAGCTAGCTGAAAGCATGCCAATCTTGGCTGCAGCGTATACACGTCAGCCAACCTTAAACTACCTTGAATGCTGTTAAACTGTCTAGTAGAAACAACTTATGATTTATTTGCGGGAAAAAAAATGGAACTTTTTCCATCCGGCCACTGCCTTACCTTGACCGACTGTCCGAGCATGCGCGGTGAGGGAGGAACGTCCATCTCGGTGGGCAAGATCATATGGCCGAAGTCGGAGGCGGCGATTTTGCACCAAACACCGAAATAATCGATATCAAAGACGGTCAGATCATCGGGCAGGGATACCACGACAGTCTTGTGGTCGTATACTCCTAATGGTTTGTCACTAAACAGAAAAGTTAAATATATAAGAATTATAACTAAATGAACAAACTGTTGATAAAGAGTGCTGCAAACCAATAATATAATGTCAAAGAAAAAACTGAACGCTTTTTTGAATAAAAATACAACGGACTTATATTTCGGCATGTGCTAATCAGCGATGTCTTCTTCAAGAGTTCAACATTTTTCATTCAAGCAAATAGCTGCCAGCATGTAATATCTAATAGCTGAACACCAAGCAATGAGAGAAATGGCTGATTAGTAAATTAATGTATGGCGGCTTCTAATCTGGATGGAAGAAATGAGAAGTTTTTACTTTTAACTCTACTCTCATGAGAAAGGCACGGTTAATTTCAATATTGGCGATGCCAGAATGTCTGTTAAATGTACAAGTTTGCTTAGCTGCTTTGTTATATTATAAAATAAATAAAAGTTAGTTCAGTGTAAAATAGCTTAAAATAAGTTATAACCAACCGAAGTCCCGAGTCTATATCCATTACACGTGGGCAAATGAAGGCAGGCAAGCTGGCCGGGAGGCAGTGTGTTACGTGAAAAATGGTCTATGGTTGCTTCTTGTCCTACAAAAATTATCGTTCTTCTTTGAGTCTTACCTTCCATTCTCGTCTGGGACGAGAATACCTTCCGCTGTGGGCTTGTCGCCTTTTCCCGCCCAGAAATGAGCATCTATGGAGAAAAATAGACGAAGAAAAATTTTTTTTATTGCAATTTGATTATCCTTATAATTTGATTATAAAGACGAAAACATTTCAAAATAGAATTTTAAAAAATATGCTTTAAGAATTCGTACCGGGTGCTAATCCATCCAAGGTCATATTTGGAATCATAAAGGTCTGTGCGTCGACTAAAACGATCGGCCCTGTGCTAAACTGGTGCTCAAAACCTTTAATTGGACCAAGGTTGAGCGGGCGGGGTGCCTCCAAGTCAGCGGGAATCATGACATTGCCAAAATCCACCTGGAAGAAAAAGATAGTAATAAAATCTACTTAAAGAGTCCGTCTTGCAGGTGTGGGAGACGATGACTGATTCATGTTTCTGAAACGGAAATTAACTATTAACAAGGTTGATTCCATTATCTTTCTTCATTTTAAGACTGATGTTATAAAGGAAAACTGGAAACAAACCATCTTCGGAAATCAAACACCAGAATAACGTACAGGGTTCAATTTTTTTATTTTCAATTTCCCTGACATTTTCAGGTTTTCCAGGTGCATCCAAGGGTAATTTCCAGATGTTTACATGATGATTTCAAGGTGTTAGGGAAACAGTTAGTAGCTAATGTTTTTATTAATATTTGTACTAAAATAGTCCGATATCCCAGAAAAGAGCTGTTTATTGTGTGCTCAGCGTATCTTGAGTCCTGGAAGTATTTTTTCATAGCGACTAGGTCTTCCTGGAGGGGGCGGCTTTAATCGACGGCCGCCATTGTTTTTGCAACCATCTTGGATATCAACAAGGCACTCTGCTGCCAAAAACGTACAACGGATTATCTGTGTTCGTTCTGCGGAGAACTCAAGATAGGCCGCGCACACTTTAGAGACCAGTCCAGAAGGGACTAAAAGCATTTTCATCACAGATGTTGGTACTGGCCTAAGATTGAGTTTATTGAATTTATATCTAAAATACTTGAACGTATTAAAGCCCAACTTAAAATATTCACTACTGGCCTAAAATTTTGCTCCTGATCTGCTAATTCGGTGGAACTTTAAAAAAAAAAAAAGACACGAAGGCATTTTTTTTTTCAAATTTCCCTGTTTTTTTTTTCCTTGATTTTCAAAAAAAATCTTGTTTTTCCTGAGATTTTGGCACTACCTTAAATTTCCCTGAGATGTCCAGGTTCTCCCGATTTTGTCTGAACCCTGATGTAGTACACTAAGCCACCTTTATGCACTTACTTTTCATTCAAGTGGCATGAACCAGATTCGAACCGGCAAACCGATCTCTCACCAGATCACTCCATACCTCTTTTACTGACATGGCCACTTGTCCACTGTCATAAAGATCCACCCAAAAACAAAACTGGTATAAGAGAAGCCAGCAAGTTTCCAAAAGGAGTCGGCCTTTGAAGGTAGTGATATCATACAACAAGGAAAAGGCCGCCCAAGTTAATCCTGTTTGCCAAGTTAACTGCACCGACTAATAGTTCGAAAGTTAAATTGAAAAATAGAACATTGCTATACTCGCGGTAGCACTCTTCAGGTTTTCATTCAACGTCCAAAGTATTACTCGGCGCGATTAACTTGGCTAATAGGATTGACCTTGGCGGCCTTTCCCTGGTGGAATGATATCACTACCTTCAAAGGCCTACCCTTTCCGGAAACTTGGCGACTTCTCTTATACCAGTTTTGAGTGGATATCACAACTTTCGTAGGAATGAACGTACGAAAGGACGCACCATTTTATCTTCACATCATTAGTTTCTGGAGGAATTTTATATCTATAAATTTTCTCATTGATAATTTACACATTTACCATTGCCCTATTAGCAGTTACATCAGCCAAATTTACACGGTCTGGTTTATTGTATACTCATGTTTCACATACTTAATTTTCTTCAATCCTATTTCTGTGCTCAGCGGCGGTGAAGGCAGTATGATAGTGGACCGGTTCACCGGTTCAAGTCTGGGTTGGGTCACATGAATGAACCGGAAGTGCATAAAGGTGGCTTACTGCACTACGTTATTCTAGTGTATGATTTTCGCTGGTGTATTTTTTCCAGTTTTCCTTTAGATTGTTTACAGCGATTACATCTATTTATTCATAATACTAACGTTTCTTCGTTTAGGGATAAACAATCAGTCGGACTGAGACTTACAGTGAATTTTCGGCACCAGATGGAGAGCCATTTTATATCCTTTAAAGTCTTGCCGTCAGGGAGCGTGAGAGTCAAGTGGCGGCGATTGTAAGGCTGCAAAACGTCCTTCCTAAAAAAAAAAAAAGGGAAAAGGTTTTTAGGAAAAACGATGAAGAAAGCTTTGTGGAATGAGTAGTGATCTGTAAACTATGCATAATTTTTAACGGGTGAGCTTTTCATCCAGTTTTGTATTGCCTTAAATCTCGAGTTTCTCATTTATTGTGTATTTGTATTTGTATTTGTATTTGTGTTGTACACTACAGCATTGTATTGTGAGTAATAGTTTTGCGATGTACTTACGACCCCTTTTCGTCGGGCACAATGAAACCCTCTTTTCCTACTTTCTCTGTCGATCCAGCCCAAAAATAAGCATCTGAAACAGAAAACCCCATCAGTGCAAACAACAGAAACATCACATTTTTAATTGATTAAATATTATGACACACACTCTTATCAAGATTGATCTAGGGAAATCAAGATTGATCTAGGGAAAATCCTAAAGTCAGTGGCGCATCGAACAAGTTTCTTTGGAGGGGGCAAAAAAAAACCATGAAAATAGGTCCGAAATCTAAAACATTTGTAACAATTCGGTGATTTTTCATACTTTTAAGAAGCTTAATTTTGGAAATTTTATTAATGGCAGCAAATTCCTTACTTATTTGTTCATTTTCGATGTAACTAATTTTTCGAACTGGTGGGGGGGGGGGGGGG